>CM066170.1:26830000-26838186 GCA_033629205.1 Lithocarpus polystachyus | reverse complement strand
TTAAATAGAATTTATTATTATTATTTTAGGTAAAATATTGACTCACTAATGTGCAGTGAGAAGGGGGTAAAAGGATAAAAATGTATAACCAAGAAAAGAGGTGAAAATGTGTGGGAGTGGAACTATATAAAATATGGGTGTTAGGGTGTTTTTTTTGTCTTTCATTTGTTTAGTCATAGTTTTCTTGTTTTATTCTATGTTAGTGAGGGCATAACTCTTCATTTATTGGTAAGTGAAAATATTATGTTAGTGGAAAGTTTAGATAAAAACCCAAAAAAACTAACCACATCAATGATTTGTAATAAATGTTGAGAAATAGATTGTGACTGTAGAATTATTCATTCCTATACAAGCGATGATTTTTTTTTTTTTTTTTGTAAATTAGAGTAGGGGGGCAATTCTCCCCTCCCCCCCCCCCCCCCCCCGGTTGCCTCCGCAAACAACACTAAGAAAATAAAGAAATAAATGGTTGTAATATTTTTTTTTTCCTCTTGGTAATGTACAAAGAACAAAATCTTGAGGCTTTTATTTGGGGAAAAGTTACATTTTTTTAAAATTTTTAAATTTCATCATTTCACACACACACACACACACACACACACACACACACACATTTTAAAGGACTTTATTGACATTAATTTTTTTTTTAATTTTATTAGCCACATGTGTGCTAACAATATAATCCATCTGTCACATTAGCAAGTTCCATCACTAAGATGATGGTAGGCACTAAACTGAGAATAGGTTCAAAACTCAAGAACAAAATTAAAGTTATAAAAGAAATTTATGATAAAAATGAAAATGACCTCAAAATATAAAGATCAAAAAAGATGTTTTTGCCATTAAATATTTCAAATTAAGTCTTTGATATTTCTTAAGATAAAAATACTATAAAGCATAAATTCCTCTCTCTCTCTCTCTCTCTCTCTCTCTCTCTCTCTCTCTCTCTCTCTCTCTCCTTCATCTTTTTTTTTTAACCGTTTGTTTTCTTGATAATTTTTTCTTTTTAAAGGTATTAATAAATTGTAAGAGGTAGAGAAAGCAGAAGTATAAAAGAGTAACACAAGGAACACACAAAAATGACTTGGTGTAAAACCCTTGACAGCTATATCTTTAATATATGAGTGGAGTATAAAATACAGAGAACCTTAGTAGGATTTGTAAAGAGAAGAAGAGTCCAAGGTTAGATCTAGAAATACCATATGCTAAGTTTGGCCTATTGGGCTAATACAATATTAAACTAAGTAAGAAAATATCTTCAACAAAAGGAGTAATGCCTGAGTAGCCATTGAGTAGAGGGGGACATTGAGACTCGAAGGGGATGTTTTGTAAACTCTAATAAACACTGCAAGGTAATAGTTATCTCTATGATTTAATTATTTTGTAATTTTGTTATGTTTTTTACTACATAAATAATTAGTTTTTATGAATAGCTATTTTTTAAAACGAGGAATAATTATTCATTTGTAAGAAGATTGTAATAGTTATATTTTAGTAGGTGTAATAATTTCCAAAATTAATAATTTTTTAAATATACAAACTTTCCATATGCACATAACAGTTATAAATTAAAAAAAAAAACAAAGACAAAAAAAAAAGTTTTTAGATATTATCACAAGTGCAAGTTTTTTTTTTTTTGGTTGAAACACAAGGTAAGTTAATCTTATGAATTATATATTGATATTGCTTGTAACAACTCATATCCTCGTATTGTTCGCGTCTTGCCTCTCACAGTTTTAAAACGTGTCTTACCAATTTTTGTATATTATATGTATGGTCTTTCCATTTTCCTTCCCAGACAATTTGGAACACACGTTGTTGTTAACTTTCTAAATCTTTGAAATTTCTTAAAAAACCCAAAAGTCTTATAGGTTTACTGGCATATTTTGATATTCCTGATTGAAAATATTTACGATTCAAATCATCAAACTATCAAATTATTAAAATAAATAAATTAATTAAATAAATTAAAATTTCTTAAGAGGGATTGTCGTTTTATAAAGATATATAGAGATGGTGTTATTATTTTGCAATACACTCAACGAAGGAAGACATTATAAGGAGCAAAAAAGTATAGTAATAATAATAATAATATACGTAAAAAAATTGTAGTGTAGTGTCCCATTGCCATTGCCCAGGATATGTGCAATTTCATTGGTCTTTTTGGGGGGATTCTAGCCTTTTACTCCTATTTTTAAAATATTAGACAATATTCTCCTGTTTCCAAACTATTTAGGTCCGTGCCTTTGTTTCGAAACTCGATTGATTTGAAATCGAGTTATGCCTGATCAAACTAAAAAAAAAAAAATTCCATGGAACTCGAGTTCATGGAGCTCAAGTTCCGTTTAAAACGCACTATAGGGCTTGAAAACGCCACTATAGGGCTCTCTGAACATGGTATGAGGCAATCAAACTTAGAAAAAAAAAATTTGCATGAAAATGACACTATAAGGCTCCCTAAACCTGGTATGGGGCAATCAAACTTAAAAAATAAAATTGCATGAAAACGCTATTATAGGTCTTCCTGAATGCCGCTATAGGTATGGAACTCAAGCTCCATGAACACAAGTTCCATGCAATTTTTTTTTTTTTTTTTAGTTTGATCGCCCCATACTTGATTTTCTACCAATCGAGTTTCGAAACAGGGATACGAACCTAAATAGTTTCAAAACAGGGGCATATTGCCAAATATTTTTAAAAATATGGGTAAAAGGCTAGAATCCCCTGTCTTTTTGCTTAAAATTTTCTGCTGTGGATAGGAGGTCTGTAAGTCTTTTCAATGAAGTGTTTTATAGGCAAGAGGAAGGGAGGAACGTTCTTGTATGCATTATCTCTAACTCTTTTGACTTGCTCCACTTTATATCATTTGTAATTATGTTCAGATGTCCAAGTGTTCATATTCATGTTTTTATCTAATTTTTCCAAAAAAAATTCAAGGTGATTTTGATAAGTCATTTGGAATAATTCAAAATGCACTAATTCCTCAAAGCAGGCATGGTTTTTGTGATGTACTAGATTCAATTGGATGATAACAAAGTGTGTGTTGTATAGGTGTGTGATTAGTCCCATATCAAATATATGCTCCGTTGATTTGAGATTTATTAACAACTACAAAAAGTTTAAGTTATAATTAATCATTTTGAGGTATGACACAAATGTTGCTAAATTTTTTCTTTGAGAAATGGTTCCCGGTTTTTTTATTTGATTGAGGTCGGACCGGTGGTCGAATTGCTAACATTATAAATATCATTTAATAATTTTATAATTATTAAAATAAATACATAATAAATCATTAAAATTAGAAATAGAATATCTAAAAATATATAATAAAAAATTAATTGATCTTGATTTTTATACCCTATATCCAAAAATTAATAAAAAATAAAGCAACGTATAAACGACCGAATTAACCCAAATAGGATTGATAGGCCATTCCTTTAGGAACCAATTCTAATTTAAAATGATCCAAAATCCTATTAATTAACTACTGATTTTTTTCTAACGAAAAAAAAAAAAAAAAAACGAAAAAGAAAAGAGGAAATGGATGCCAGCTTCCCTTTGACCAATAGCCATGCTCAGTTTTTTACGTAAGATTGGAGAACACTTTGACCGGCAAAGAATATAAACATATATATATATATATATATATATATATATATATATATATTTATGTTTTGTCTATCTTTAAAAATAAAAAATAAATAAACTTGAGTGCCAAACTTGAGAATTAAAAACTTAGTTGTTGTGTCCTTGACACAATTCTAAAATTTAGCCCAAATATTAGCAAACATAATACAAACAACAACAAGATTTGACTAAATAATAGCAAATGAGAAAAATATTCAACAAAAAACCCATTAAAAAAAAAAGCTCTAATTATTTAGATTCATATTCATTCAACTCATTCCATAAAAATAATATTTAATTTCTTTTTTCTTAAAAAACGGTACCAGATCAATATTGTAGCCTTTTAAGTTTTTCTTTGTGGCTCAGCTCGCAGTTGCAACAGGTGCTCTCTCTCTCTCTCTCTCTCTCTCTCTCCCCATTATTCTCTTCTTAATTTATCCTTATTTCAGATCCTCTCACTTAATTTATTACTCTCATTTCAGTATTCTTTATTTTCATCACTTTATCTTTCATAAATACTTTTTTGTTTTTCATTTTTTTTAATAAAAGTAAATTCCAAAACATTATGTAACTGTGTGTTTTATTTGATAATATCGATATATTTAAGTTCTTTTTTATATTAAATTCTCCATAATTAAAATTTCTTAATGATTATTCTAAGAAAAATTCATAAAACCGCCATTGTTCCATGGTCCACAAACACACGATTAAAGGTACACTAACCCCACGATATTATTCCAGCATCATTCTTGTTCTCAAATTTGATTTTCTTCCTTTTCTGATAAATGAGGTTCACCATGACATCGTTTGCTGCGCGCTGAGATAGAAATAGTTCAATGCTTATCCTTCATTTTTTTTGGTGTGACCTACCCAAGTTTTTTACACGGCCAGCCCCATAGAAAGCGTGGACCCCACACCATCTCTCCACTCGTCACAGTACATTTAGTCCTTCCTTTTCAACTTTCTCCCGACTCTCAAAAAATAAAATTTTAAGGAAATACAAAGAAGCTCACATTAACTATCATAGAAACCTCCATATATATATATATATATATATATATATATATATATATCGGATGTCCCCGAAGGGACATATATATATATATATATATATTTATATATATTTATATATATATATGAAATAAGAAAACTATTCCATGAATAGTATATTGTATGTAAAAAAGTGGCTAGCATTTGTTCGTTTGGCATTACCTTTAAGATTTAGCTTTTTATCTTTTAACTTTTATATATAGTTAATTTCAAAAAAGAGGCATCCATATTAAAAAAGAAAAAAGAAAAAAGAAAAAAGAAAAAAGAGATAGAAGCAAAGAGAGGAAGCAGAAGCGCATAAATAAAAAAATAAAGGAAAAGAAAAAGAAAGGACGCGAAGAAAAAAGAGAAGAAGATAGAAGCGTAAAAAGGTAAGCAGGAGCTAACTAAAATACAAAGAATAAAAGAAGAAGAAAAGAAGTCCAAAATAAATAAAGGAAGTAGGTGGAGCGGAGAATGAAAAAAAGAAAAGAAAGAACGCACTACAAAAAACGCATTTTGTAGCCGCGTTTTGGAGCTGCGTTTTTCAAAAACGCAGCTCCAGGGTATAGTTTGAGCTGCGTTTTTGAAAACCGCGGCTCCACTCTAGACGTATAGCCTTGTTTTATAAACACGGCTATATACCAGGTCTGGAGCTGCGTTTTCTTATACTCAAGTTGCGTTTTATTTGAGCCGCGTTTTTATCAACGCGGCCATAGTCTTGTTTGGAAGAATTTTTTTCCTTTTTTAATATATCCCAGCTTAAACCAAAAGGGGTTGCGTTTAACAGACGCAGCTTCATCACCCCTGGAGCTGCGTTTGGTTAAACGCGGTTTCATTACCCCTGGAGCTGCGTTTAATCAAACGCAGCTCTGGGTTTGCTATAAAACCAAAAAAAAACCTAAATAATCTACCCCACAGCTCATCACTCTCAACCCGATCGAAAATCTTCCCAATACCCACACTCTTAGCTCACTCTCAACCTCGCCGTGCCCTCACGCCCTTTCATCTCCCTCCTCAACCTCGCGCCTCCGTGCCCTCACGCCCCTTCATCTCCCTCCTCAACCTCGCGCCGCCGATCCCTAATCTCGATCGGAAAACACTCCCGATCCCTAATTAATCTCGCTCTCAACCTCGCGCCCCTTCATCTCCCTCCTCAACCTCACCGATCACTATCTCGAAAAACACCCCGACATCAATCGGTGAGCGCTCTCTCTCTCTCTCTCTCTCTCTCTCTCTCTCTCTCATAGATCCCCTGTCTCTCTCTCTCATCGATCCTCTCTCTATTTGTAGGGATCGTTTTCTGTTCACCGACGCAAGGATAAAGGACGGTCAGGCGTTTGGGTTGGATCATAGGCATCTTCGGAGATCGGCGAAGCAGCAATTGTTTGTAATTGTTTCGATTTAGGTATTGGCGAATCTCTTCTCTCTGGCCCGATTCTCTTTCGTAGTTTTTCCGGTATAGGTATGTGATTGTTTTGATTTGTTCAAATTTTGGTGGTATGGGTGTAGTTGTTCCGATGGTTTGGTTTGGTTTGGTTTGGTTTAAAATCACAAAAATTATTTGTTTTACAAGAAAGAGAAACTCTGTTACCAAAGCTCTAAGGGTGCTTTCTCAATGGACAGAATTCATTATGTGCGTGTCTTGTTGATTTTTTTTTCCCTGGTCTGTTCTTTATTTAAGTTCATAATTTCAATATCATATGGCACTCCGCAAAAAGTGGAAGCTTTGTGCACTAGGTACGACATTTTAGGGTATGGTGACTAACTAAAGTCCTATGTGTTGATAATCATTAATCTGGAAGTGGAAGTATCGTTGAAAAGTTATAGTCTGGTTGAAACACTAGTATAAATACTAGGTAGTTCTGTTTCTGAAGAACTTTTCAAATCACAATTTATTATGTTGTCAAGTGGTCATCAGATAAGTTTGATATACCAAGTGTTATCTATTAGCACTAGATTATGGAATATGATATATACAGTAGTAATTCAATTTGAGAGATTGGTTAAAATTTTTCTTTGTGATGTATTGAGGATTGAATGGTGTTAAGATATGTTTGATCCAATTTCCTACTATGGAGGTTTTACTAGGCTTCTTCCAACATGTTATTCCAGTCACTGAAGTGCTTGTTTAGGGTTTCAGTGCTGTTCCAGTGTCTTCATTGTTAATCTTTTCAGCCTAGATATTTATGCTTCTTTTTTTTTTTTGGTCCCTGGAAGAGCATTCTTTTATGGGAAACTGCAATTCCTTGTGCTTGTTGCGAACTAGTATAAAATTGAGTTTGGATTGTGATTTAAATGGTTCTGAGTGGAGGGGGACAAAAATATATAGTGACACTAGGATGGGTTTTGGGGACAAGAGAATGTTCAAGGTGCAATGCCATTTGATTTTTGAAGCCTTCCATCTTCCAGGCAGAGCAGACTATACTGGTGCCTTTTTAGGTTGTTTGATGTGAACATGGATTATGGTTGTAATTGTGTCAAATCCTTGTATGCCATCCCTTGCATCCAAATCAATCATTTAATCAGGTGATAAATCTTTTCAGTTTCCACAAAGTTGTTGGTTATGTTGCCTAGGTGAATCAAATGGAATCAATCTTCAGTGGCCTTTCAAATACATTTTACTAACTTAATCCTTTTAATTACCTTTATCTAAAGAGTGAAGTTTAGTCAATTGTGATGAAATAGGTTGAGGGAGTAAGTATGTTGAAATATAAGTCAACCCAAAGGGAGGGGGATCCATTCTTTTTCTGAGTTACAAAACTTCAGGAAAAATTGTGGGTTTCTGAGGCATTACATAAGTGTATTTGTGCGTGTGTTTGCGCTCACACATGCACGTGTATTGGCTTAGAAAAACTTGAAGCTAATACCTACCCTAGTGCCACCTCATCACACTTAACTAAAGCTCAAGAACCAATAGTTTCAATATAAAGCATTCACAACAGGCTAGATAAATGGGTTGTTCTGCCAACGTTTAGCTAGACCAGCATAAAATGTGCTGCATGAGACTTGCTTATGACTGACCAAAATATGTTTAGCTAGACCGGCGTAAAAATGCAGGCTTGCTTGTGGCTGGCCAAAATCAGTAATTGCTACTGTACCTCGCCCCAACTGAGGTACTTAGCTCACCAAATGTTTTATATATATATATATATATATATATATATATATATATTTGTTGTCTGGTCCTCTCACTAATGTTTTTCCTTGGAAGAGCATTTGGTGTGTAAAGGCGCTTAAATGAGTGTCTTTCTTTGTATGGATAGCAGCTAGGGGTGGGATACTCATCATTTTATAATCTTGTTAAGAGAGGTCAGTCCTTGGTTAATAGGTGTTGCTTGTGTTGTTGTGATGAGGAATTTGTGGACCATCTTCTTCACAAGTTTGCTTGTGCTTTTTGAAGTGAAGTATTCAACGTGGTTAGTTTGGCAGGAACATAATACCCGTACCTTTGAAGATATTGAGAGACCCTTAGGTCTCTTAAAATCTCATCTTTTTGGTACTTTGTTTCAATGGGCTCGTATTTTTGG
>CM066170.1:26575000-26817500 GCA_033629205.1 Lithocarpus polystachyus | reverse complement strand
GTCATTTAAGTTTGTTTTGGCTATTTATTGTATGAATTCTCTTTGTACTTTCAACTCTTTTATAAAATATGCATTGTCTTAGCATATCTCATGTGAATGGGTGAATTCACTGTGCTGCCTTTTCCTCTGTAGTTTGAATGCTGTTTTACTGCCAGGTTAGCTTGCTAAATTAAATTCAGTAGAAGTGGACATTAACATGCTAGGTTGATGTGAGAAGTATTTGACTAAATTAGGCAGGTGATCTTTCTCACCCTTATTTTCAAATCTGAAATAGCTGACAGCATTATAATTGGAACATGATAATTAATTCTGACTTTTGTTTTGTTATAGTTATGCCAAAACTTTAAGGAAAGAGAAACTCTTTCCTTAAAGTTTTGGCCATTAATGAAAGGGCCTTCTTTCAACATGTCAATGAAACTTGAGTGTTATTTTAACTTGTATGGACAATACTTTTAGCTATCCATTTAGAAATTATCTATTTATTAAAATTGACTAGAATGGTGTACTAGAGTTTGTTTCTTAATCATGGAGAACTTGGTGGATCAATTTCTAGGATATTGATTGTACTTCTTGGTACTTATGTTTATATTTGTTATTCCAGGCTAGGGCTCTCATTTCAAAGCTGACCGAGGAGAAAAGTTCTGCTATTCAGCAAAATAACAAGCTTCAGCAAGAACTGGTAAGGGATTTTGTATTTCAAATTATTTCATTTTTGTTATCGAAACGCTTCTGAAGCAAATTTTTATTTTCTAGATATATGCTTAGTGAAAGAGCTAATAGGCACAAGAAAAGCTGATACAAGTCATTTGAATTAATGTTTAACCATAAACAAAGCCCATAACTAAATTTCCCTTTGGTATGGCTTAAATTTTGTGGCTTATCTGGCTTATTTTTTGAAGTGGGGATTGAATAAACTGTACCTGGGAAAAAATGATACTATTTAAAGTTTGTACTTGATAAGCCAAACTTCTGTTTTGTAGCTAGAACAGACGCTAATACTTATAACTTCTGTTTTGTAGTTCTCTTGCTCCAATTTTTGGAAAAATCAACATATATATTAGTCTTATTAGTTGACTTAATATACCCTATTGTGATGAATTGGGAGAATTTATTTGGTGTTTAAAAGCTTCTGAAAATAACTGATTTATGATTTTATTTATTGTTATAACAAACAGGTTTAGAGTTCTTTCAAATCGTCTACTCATAATAATCTAGAAAAGCGGAGGTATCATTTGAACTACTGCTGAATTTCTGCATGCAAGCCATTCATCAAATCCAGTATTTCTTCACACTCTTTGCTACATGCTAGACAGTTTTTATCGGATAAAATATTCCCAAGTTGTGAAATTCTTTAAATTTGAATTAGAGAATACTGCTGAGATTTGATTTGTGTGATTATCTTGAAATCATTGTTAGAATAGTCTAGTCTATTTTTAGTTGTGAAATGACTCATTTTTTATTTTTAAAAAAATCAACTACCTGATCAGGTTGGTTTGGGGAAAAATTTTAGAATTTAGAGAGGTAGACAATGAAATTTGGGAAATCTCTCTTTCACGTGCATACACTTTACTTATATATAGAAATACGTGTAGGTAATGGCATATAAGAATTTTTTATTTTTTGAATTAGTGAAATGCAGCATTTCATAATACATATATTAAATATAAAACTGTAATTTATATATCAATAGGCATAGTGTGGTGTTGGTTTTTTGCGTTTTTCTAAAAACAAAACTGTAAACTGCACCACACCTACACCTACAAGTGTAACTTTTGCACCTCCACTGCAGTACATGGTGTAGTGACCGCATTTGGCAGTTGGTTTTGATTGGTTAAGGTGTGGTCGTGTAGACATAGTGGTTTTTTGATCGATTCAGTGCAATAGTTAGAACTATTTTACCATACAATTACCTTTTAATGTAAGAAAGAAAAGTTAAAAAGGTTAAAAAAAAATTATAGGTAAAGGTGAAAAGGTAAACAGTTAAAATGGGTTTAAAATTAATATCATCGGTTTTCGTATGGAGTGTTGTGAATGAAGTTCTCTTTTGTATCAAAATTAAAAAACACAGAAAAAAAAAAATCAAAATGGACACTTGGATTCAAATTACACTACAATAGAAGCTCATTTGGATTGGAATTATATTATTATTATGCTTCCACTTTAATATATTACTATTAATATACCCATATGATGCACGAATTAATTAAAAATTTGATGTGAAAGAAAAAATTAGTAATTTACTTATAATTTATAAATTAGTTATCATAGTATATTGTTATATTGAGCCACTTCACATAGGGACAAATAAGTAGCGGGGGTTTCCAAACACAATATCTCTTATTCGAGTACAAAAGCCTTTAGTAGTTTTTTTTTTCTTTTTTGAGTGAGAAAAATGTAATTAACGTATCCAATTTTATTATATGGTTTAAAAAAAAACTTTTATTATATTAATATATTAAGCGTCTGTTTGGAGGCTAAAAGTTTTGTATATTGTACTTTTGTTGGGTACGTGCTGCTCGAAAACATTGATGAGGCAGCCCAAAGTCCAAAGGCCCATTCAGCCCAACATCCTTTTAGAGCATAGACAGAAAAGGAGGGGGCATTTTGGTGATTTAGACACGATAAACTACTCTCTAAAACCCTAGTATAACTTCTCTCTAAACGCATAGCAAATCCATAACAAATCAAACGATTCAAACTCATCCACCATAGCAGATCCACTCGCACAACCACCACCGTCAACGCCACCACCTTTAGCACCACCAAAACAAATTATGCCATAAAAGTCACTGCCCAAACCAAAAAAAAAAAAAAACCATAAACATCAATTTGAAGCCCAAAAAGTACATCTAGACCTAATCTAAACGCAAATCACAACCTAGATTAGAGCTATAATCATCACTGCCCTTTAATATACTTTCTTTTTATGGAGTGAGATTGCAAGAGAGAATCAAAGCGTTTAGAGAGAGAGAGAGAGAGAGAGAGAGAGAGAGAGAGAGAGAGAGTTGAGACAGTGTGAGAAAATAATAAAATATAGATTTTATTTGGTGAGTGAACAATGCTTAATACTTGTATTGAGCACGTACTGTGAATTGTTCAGGACTTGGGACAAAATATTGAGTCGATGGGTGGGCTTTTAACAGGTCTTTGGTTAAACTAAAGAATTCTTATAGGGTTAAATGCAAAGAAACCTCCTGTACTATGGGTCATTGTCAAACACACCCCCTTGTTAAACAAAAAAAAGACTTTTAAACTTTTGTGGTATTTGAAAATTATCTAATTAATCATTTTGATAGAATATTGTTACTTCAATTAGGCAATTAACATGTGGGTATCATGTGAGGAAAAAAAAAAAAAAAACGATTATGATAACTTATTCCTTCTCATACATATGTCCAAAGAGTTAGTTTCCGTCCAATAAAAGTGATAGAATTATGAAATAAAATTTATATGCGATATTTGAAATACAATAATGGTTTAAAAAATCAATTTTATAGTGCAAAAGATGCTTGAAAATTACCTATACCACAAGGTTTCTCTTTTCATTTACAACCCAATCTTAAAAGATTTTTAGGGAAAAAAAATTAAAGATATTAACTTTTCAAAATCGATTATAATTTCTTTTTTTTTGATACCCCCTAAAAGCTATGCCAATTTCTTTGCTAAATGGATTAATTTTTCTAATAAACTGTGAGGTAGGACACAATTTTTCATTAATGAAATCTTTGGTAGGGCCTGTGAAACGATCAGGTTTATTGAAGGACTCAGTCTCTTCCCAATAAGACAGATCTATCCAATAAGATTAGGTAGATAGCTTGTATCCAAACAATTGCTAAGAAATTAGAAGTGGACCTAAAACTTTGTTGCTCATATTTGGTGTGTAAAATAATATTTAGCCTTCTTCTACGTCTTACCTGTGTGCATGATTATACTACATTGTGTACATGTGGTCCAATCTTCCGCATCTGACCGTTCCTGTTCTTCAGTTTTGCTTCTTAATGGGGGTTTCAGGTAAGAAGACACTGAGCCACCGACGATTCTTCTTCATATTCCACTGCTTGCTGAAGATAAGGTAGCTTTCTTTTCATTACTGGTTTTGTGAGAAATGCAACTGTATGTAATATATGATTACAAAAAATTGAAGAGTACTTCCTAATCTAGCTAGCTATAGATGCCCTATAGCTGCGTTTCTTATAAATGCAGCTAAAACGATATACCTGTAGCTGCATTCTTTTTTAAAAACGCAGCTACAGGTATATCGTTTTAGCTGCGTTTATAAGAAACGCAGCTATAGGTCCTTCTGTACCAAGTTCTTATTACAAAAAGAGGGGACCTATAGCTGCGTTTTTCAAAACACTGCTCTATTAGTTAAAGGTAAAGATTGTTGGATATATATATCTATATTTAGTTTATAGTTTACATTTACGTAAATAAGTGGGAAATGATCGTTGAGGCTTATTTTGACCTTATTTTGGATGTCTTATTTGTTTAAACATAAGTAATAGTTACAATAAGTGAGGATTTAAAAAACTTTACATAGCACCTTGAAATATTCCAACAATTATGCTTAAAATATTCCACAACAACTCACATTAAGTTATGTTTGATTTAGTGTTATTATTTACAAACTTCAAAGCATAATTTACTCTTGAAGTAGTGTTATATATATATATATATATATATATATATGAAACCATATATATATAGGGAATATCTAAGCATAGCTAAGTATGTCTGTTTGTAACAAATCACTTATTCTTCTCATGCGCCTATGAATCTTGTAGGTCAGATTTTGTAAATCTTGTATTAATTCCAATGGATAAAAGTTGGATGAAGAAGAGGAGGGGTGACAAGGAATATTTTGACGGTGTAGTTAGCTTTGTGAATTTTGCATCTTTACATGCACACGGTGGGAAGATCTTATGTCCTTGTACCAAATGTGTGAACTTGAATTTAGTACTGCCCGGGGTGGCACAGGCCCATCTGTGGACCAACGGGATGCTTGGAAGTTACACTCATTGGAAATTTCATGGGGAATCAGCGGCTGTGCCAACGGCCCCCGAATGTGGGAGTAGTAATCTGCAAGACTCCCATGAACAATACGGTGACTTACGTGGGATGTTGCATGATTTGTGCCCCACGCATGAAATGGCAGCCGAACCAATGGGACAAGGTGAAACTACGCAACAACCGGCTGAAGGTCCTCCTGATGGTGCACAAAAGTTTTACAAAATGATAGATGATGTGAACAAACCTTTATATGCTGGTTGTACGAAATTTAGCATATTCTCGGCCATCGTTGTGCTGTTCCAATTGAAGACTCTTTGTGGTTGGACGAACAAGTCATTCACTATGTTGCTTCAAGTCCTGATGGATATGCTTCCTTCAGATGCGAAGTTGCCAAAGGACCATTATGAGGCTAAGAAGACAGTCCGAGATTTGGGTTTGGGTTATGAGAAGATCCATGCTTGTCCCAATGATTGTATGTTATTTTGGAAGGAGAATGTTAACCTTGAGGCGTGTCCTTGTTGCAAAGTTTCGAGGTGGAAAACGAATGAGGCATCCGTTACAGGTAATAATGCCTCATCCAGTAACATGTCGAAGAAGAAAGCTGCAAAGATTCTACGGTGGTTTCCCTTAAAGCCAAGATTGCAGCGACTGTTTTTGTCACCCAGCCTGGCTAGTTCTATGAAATGGCATGTTAGTGGTCGGACAGATGATGGGGTAATGCGGCATCCAGCAGACTTGGATGCATGGAAATTGTTTGACACCACGCATTTACAGTTCTCGTCTGAGCCTCGTAATATCAAACTTGGATTAGCTGCGGATGGGTTCAACCCCTTTGGAATTATCAGTACTACTCACAGCACTTGGCCTGTCATGTTAGTCCCTTACAATCTCCCGCCTTGGCTGTGCATGAAACGGTCATCCTTGATTCTATCACTAGTTATTCCTGGTCCTACATCGCCAGGGATTGCGATAGATGTGTACTTGCAACCCTTAGTAGAAGAACTGAGGGAATTATGGGATGTTGGAGTTGAAGCGTTTGATGCATCTTCAAAACATGTATTCCAATTGCGTGCGGCATTGATGTGGACTATACATGATTTTCCTGCATACGCAGATATGTTGGGTTGGAGTACGAAGGGTAAGTTTGCGTGTCCTTGTTGTGCCTCGGAGACTGATTCCCGATATTTAAAACATGGCCATAAATTCTGTTACATGGGACATAGGCGATGGTTGGACAGTGACCACGTCTTTCGGGACGAAGATACGTCATTTGATGGATCTACTGATATGCGAGTGGCTCCTATGGCACTAGTTGCGTCAGACATACTTGTAGATACTGAAAGTTTAGTTGGACGTTGTCTGGGGAAGAAATGTCAACTTCTTTACAACAAAAGAAAGAGAGGTGAGGCAAACCAGTGTGATTGGAAGAAGAGAAAAATATTTTTCAGCTTGCCTTATTGGGAGGATCACAAGTTGCGACACAATCTTGATGTGATGCATATAGAGAAGAATGTGATGGACAATATACTTGGCACGGTGCTGAACTTGAAGGACTGGACAAAGGATAATTACAAGGCACGCCTTGACTTGGCGGACATGGGAATACGGAGTGAACTCCACCTACGGCGAAAAGGTGATGATAAGTATACGATACCGCCTGCGTGTTTTCATATGACTCCATCGGAGAAAGATGGTTTCTTGCAAGTTTTGCGGGACGTAAGAGTGCCTGATGGATATGCTTCCAACATTTCACGCCGTGTCAATCTAAAAGAACGCAAGATTTCTGGTTTAAAGAGTCACGATAATCACATCTTGATGCAACAACTCCTTCCAATCGCTTTACGAGGATCTTTGCCATCGCATGTTACTAGGCCTTTGATAAACTTAGCCACTTTCTTTAGAAAAATTTTTTCCAAAACCCTTACGATTTCAGAGATTGAGAATGATGAGGCAGAGATTGTAGTCACGTTGTGTGAATTGGAAAAGATATTTCCTCCATCTTTCTTCACTGTGATGGTACATTTGGTCATGCACTTAGCTACTGAAGCCAAGATTGGTGGTCCAGTTCAGTATCGTTGGATGTACCCCATTGAGAGGTAAGTCATATGTAATACATGTACATTATGAGCTTCATGTGCGATTTCTAATAGCTAGTGTTAATTACTAATCTTCTGATGCGCATTATAGGTACCTCGCACGCCTTAAGTCTTACGTAAGAAATAGGGCTGCTCCAGAAGGGTCTATTGCTGAAGGATATATAGTGGAGGAATGCTTAACGTTTTGTTCATGGTATATGGAAGGAGTTGAAACTATATTCAATCGACCCACAAGGGCGATAGAGGAGTCAACAGGGGTTGTTTCAAGCGTGACACTAGACAATAGGGAGTTCACCCAAGCTCATCGCTACGTGTTATTCAATTTCGAGAACATTTCCCAGTTTCGTGAGTAAGTACTCCGGACACCAATATAATTGCACGACAATCCAATGTATGCTAGGTGTATTAACACTAACACAAATGGCATCACCTGTAGGATACACAGAAGTACGGTGGAGGACAAACTTCGAAGGGGCCACTGTCGTATATCCGACGCTATTATTGAGAAGCACCACATGGAGAAGTTTTGTGGTTAGTTTAGGTCTCATGTACGGTTCACATCTTCAATTTCTCTAGCTTGTAACTTTCCCATAAGTAGAATTACTGTACGAATTATAATAAGTTTGTTTGGTTATAATAGGTGATGTCAATGACTAATGCTGATAGGGAAAGAACTTCTGTTATTGATACAATCATCACACTTTCCAAAGGGCCGTATATTGTGGTCAATTGGCTGAAAAATTATGTCATAAATGGGTTAAAATTTAGGAGTTTGAATGTCGAGGAAAATAGGAAAACGCAGAATAGTGGAGTTAGTGTCGCCACTGAAGGTGGCATTACGTACTATGGTGTGTTAACAGATATTATTGAGCTGAATTATTCTGGCAATATCAGACACGTGTTATTCAAGTGTACATGGGTTGATGATCAAAATAGGAGGGGATATAAGACTGATGAGTTTGGGTTTCCTATGGTGAATTTTACACACTCGATAAATGGTGGGGAGGAACTTGTGGATGAACTATATGTCTTGGCGTCTCAAGCTACACAAGTTTTTTATGTTGAAGATAAAAGGCAAAAAGGTTGGTATGTTTTTGTTAAAACTAAAGCTAGAGATGTGTTTGATGCCGGTATTGGCCCCCATTGTGACGAGGATGACACGTACGGGTTTTATGAGAACATTCCGTATAGTATAACTAGTAATGATGCTGGTAGGGAAAACCTTCGCTGGGGTCGAGATGATGTTGAGGGAATGACAATTGATGCCTCTATCATTGGCGAAAGAGATCTTCATGAAATGGACAACGTAGATGATTGTGAGTTCATTGATGATGAGTCCAATGATGAAGATGACAACGAAATCGAGTACAACGATGATGAGTAGCATAATAGGGTACTGTTGTTGTATGTGTAATTATGGTATAGAAAATTATTGAAATTGTAAGTATAAATTGTAAAGGTCTATTGCGTGGGAAGTTGGAGAATCTTGCATATATATATATAAAACCTGTGTTCCTCTTCATGTTGTTAAGAAATTAATAACAGTTTTAACATAAATAATTATCACATGAAATTGTTATTATGTTGTTAAGAAATTAATAACCGTTTTAAGAGTTTTAACAAATATCAATAACGTTAAAACTGTTATTAATTTCTTCATGTTAGTATAATATTATCTTTATATTGGTAAAATTGTAATTTTTTCATGTTCTTATTTGTTCATGTGATTGGTTGTTGGCTATAATTGTCTTTATGTTTGTGTTGTGAAAGTGTTGTACGCAGGTATGGGGAGGAGGAAACGACCATCGACGCTTGTTTACGTTGGCGAAGGATCGTCACATGGACGCCAAAGGGTGGAAGCACAAGATGAGGAAGCACATGGACGACAAAGGGTAGAGACAGAAGTGCCACAAACACATGGACGACAAAGGGTGGAGGCACAAGATGAGGAAGCCCATATTTCTCAAGAGGCAAGACCGGTTGCCTCTGATGACGATGAGACTCAGCCCCCTGGTACTTAACATGTCTTCGAATGAAAATCCTATTGATTTATCTTTTCTTTTACTTTAACTTTTCTAGGCAGACCATGCTTTTAATAGTTCAGTGTAGTGTAAAAATAGTTTACAATGGTCCCATAAAACCACTACATTAATAATTAAATGAAAAATCGCCTCCTAAAATCTCGCATGCATAAATGTACTGATGTTTTGTTTAAATGAAATTATAAAACCTTAATATCACATTAACTTGCTAGATGACTAATTTTTGAGTGGTGTGATATGTTTCATTATTTGTGAGAATTGATAATTCAGCCCTAATATTGGTGGTTTTGTGTATACAGATGATTATCAACAAACTCCAGCAGCAGAAGGAAATAGGCTTAAAAGACGTGGTCCTACAAATCTAGCTGAGATATGGGCATTGGATGGATCCTGGAAGATCTCGTTGTCGTTAAACGAACAAGGGCAACCGATTGGTCCGGACAGTAAAACATTCGTTCGGTGGTTGGGAACTTTTATGCGCAATGGGTTATTATGCCCACTTGTCCCTATTGCGTGGCCAAACGTCGAAGAAAAATTTAAACTGGATTGTTGGTCGGAGATTGAGGTAATATGAAAATAAAGTTTAAGTAAGAGTCATTTACAGCGCTGTTGTAATTAAATGTCATATTTAGTAGGGTCCATGCTTGTGTTTTGCTAACTCCGCTTTTGCATTTCAGAAACGGTATCTGATTGACCCCGATATTGTTCAACCACCCAATCAAATGGGATGGGCAATGCATATACTCAGGGTCCTCAGGAGAAATCGGAGGACGAAGTTAAAAAAGGATCACATTAAAGTTGGGGTGACAAAGGAACAACTATTGGCAGCTGTTACATCGCCGGGGGTAATGGAGGAGTAGTGGAGGGAGATGGTCAACTATTGGTTTCATGAGAAAACTATGGTACTGCTACTATTATTCATCTATCTCATTTAAGCATAACTAAGTTAGTGAATGAAATCATGTTTGCCATGTTTCACCTAAATCTTCTGGTTATGTATAATATAATTAGTGTAGCTGAAAGAACTTTCTAGTAGATGTGATAGAGTTGTTTTGCATTCATCAACAACATAAACTTAAGATTACTATTATTTAGAGATTGGTTAGAGACTATGACCACTACAAGGGTATGCAAGTTCATCATATTTATGCCAGGGTCTCAATAAGAAATATATATATTAAAAAAAATAAAAATTGTGTCATAGTCAACTAATGAAATAGCAATTTTATCCTAGCTCACTTATCTTGTTGCACTGGCTAATCTATTTAGCTTAGGTTGTAGGCAAAGGTTTACATACTCCTTAGTCAATTTTCTCTCCTGTTTATGTCCTATTCCATGCTTGGGTTATGATGCATCTTCTTCCTTTAATACTAAAAACATGCTTTTTAACGAGTTAATGTTGGTACTTACAAGATCACAATGTAGTTCTTAACGTATTATTTAAATGCGGTTGCAGAGAGTAAGTGACAAAAATAAGGACAGTCGAGGTAAACAGAAAGAGATTGCAACGTCTGGGGCTCAAAGTTTTGCACAAATTTGTGATGACATGGTAAGAAATGCATTACAAGTGCTACTGTATTCGTGTATCACATAAGTTGATTTTATGCTTCAGAATTACAGTAAATGTTGAAAATACTCTTTTACATTCTTGTTGGTGGTAGATATAAACTTAGAATTTATGAACACTTCAGTGTACTTCAACTGATAAACAACATGACAAATCTGCGAGGCTTTGTGTTTATTGTATGACATTTTGTTCATCATGTAGGCAAAAGCGAACGGGGTGCCGGTCGAGTGCGCAGACATAAATCTAAAAGTATATCGTAGGAGAGATGGGACTGGTGTTACGCCCCGTGTGCAAGAGAACATAGTAAGCACAATTCGAATCGAATTTTAATGTATTTTGTGTTTGTATTGTATATGGTGTCTAATATGTTATTTGGTTCTTGTTGAAAATCCTACAGAATAGGATTGAAGAACTTTTGGGGCAACCAGACATGCGACTACGAGGAGAGCTTGGTAGTGGAGTTCTATGGTCCAAAGACGATGTATATGCTTGGGTGCTTGGTCCAGAGCATCTTGGACGTGTACGTGGGGTGGGATTAGGAATCACCACATCTGGAAGAAGTGCCACAAATGCTTCACAGTTTACCTCCACTCCATTGTTGCCAAGTAGAACAACCCAAAGAATTTTGGAGTTGGAGAACCACTCCTCTAGAGTGACTGAGCAACTAGCCCAAGTACAAGAACAACTCGCCTAGACAGAAGCGAGGCACCAGGAACAACTCGCCCAGACTGAAGCGAGGCACCAGGAACAACTCTCCTCGATAGAAGCAAGGCACTAAGAATAACTCTCCTCGATAGACGCAAGGAACCAACAACAAATGGCCGAAGTGACGGCGCGCATGAATACACTATTCGCCCAAATTAGCCAAGGTTGGCCTAGTTTGAATATGTCTCAGGTACCAAATTGAACGTGTATTTAGCAAAACATTATTTTTTGCAAAATTTTGTTATGTGATATTAATATGATGCCTTTCATATATTCAGGGTGGCAGTGCTTGATGGGGACTCTCCATGGGAAAGAAACTGTGCATCCTCTGGTAAAACAAATACAACTATTTCTTATAACATATACAACTATATTGGTAAAAAAATAAAAATAAAAATAAGATATATTCTTGCCTTTGTTGGTTTTATTTCAATTTGAAGGTCCCACATCAGTATATATGAAGCAAGAAGTAGGGAAGTAGATGTATTATAAGACAAAAAAACAAATTAGAAAATTTCAATCATGCCTTTTTACACTTGCTCAATGTAGCTGATAGTTCCAAATGCAATTGACATTATTTATTTAATTTTTGTAAAGGAAGGATAATAATAGTAATGTGGTTAATTAGAACATGGTATACTCTACATGTAGTATTGTTTGCGTTTTATTGTTGAGATCTAAATGGTTTTCAATTGACAATGGTTGTACTGTTAAGAGAACCCTTTTGGTCAATAAAAAGGTACATTCTTTTTCATAATCAATTATCTATTTCCTTATCTTTGTATCGCTTTGTTTATTCAAAAAAACTTGTATGATTTCATATAGGTTTATGTGATTTTACCAATGTAGCTTCTTTGGATACCTTTAACCTGTCCTAGTTTACAAAACTCCTGCTCAAGTGCTAAGTTGTGAGAGACTCTAATTCATTGGTTTTAGGAGAGGCTGTAGAAACACGAGTGGTAGGATTTGAGGTTATCCGAGATATTTTTTGATTCCAACTATTGTAGTCAATTGAACAGAGTTATCTTTAAAACTCTCTACAATTCTAAAATTTAACCCCAAAATTTTTGTCAACCGAATAGACTCGTAGTGACTTTGTGAAATGCCTTCTTTCTCGTTCTTTATTAGGGACATTCTAACATGTGTCTCCTTTCATATATATCCATGCTTTTCTTTTAAAATTATGATGCACGATTGTTGCAGATTTTATATTCTGTTAGGTTTATGACTTTCTTCTCTTCCTTTTGAAAGCAAGGAAGTTTGATATTGAAAAAGCAAAACAAATGTGGGCTGAAATGCTTCAGTGGAGGAAGGAATTTGGCACTGACACTATTATAGAGGTAACTGTGTGCATTTGGATAGGCTTATTTTCTTATCTGCTTAAAGTGAGGTAGAAATATGATATTAGGGTGGTAAAGTCCTACAAACGGTTATCTAAAAAAAAATTAAGTTAGTTATATTTTCAGGCTTTCTAGTTCAAAGAGTTGCGCGGGAGTTTGAGAAAGGCTTTGGAGTTGTGTTTCCAGCTTGTACTATGTTTTGTCAAAGCGGCACATGGAGCTAACACTGTTAGAAGGTGGCAGAGTTGATGTTTTGGTTAGAATTGGAAGGAGTTGTATTGTGATTTGTTTATGTAAATTAATTTTTTTGGTAATGAACTTGTATTGCTTGGTAATGAAAACTTTTTTTGGTAATGAACTTGGCAAGACTGTTAAAGGTTGGGTAATTCATGAATTGGTTGCTGAGTGTGCAAGACAAATGTTGCTGAGCTAGTGTTGGCAGGAATGCATTGTTTTTACGCAAGAATGTACTGTTTTGAGCATTGTTTTTACGCAGGAATGTACTGTTTTGAGAAGAAAGAAAAAAAAAATATATAAAAAAAATAAAACCTATAGCTGCATTTATGACAACGCAGCTACAGGAAAATCCACCGTAGGGGTCTCTAGCTACACTTTCAAAACCGCAGCCCAAACTAGACCTATAGCTGCGTTTTGTACCAAAAACGCAGCTATAGGTTCGGTTTGGGCTGCCCTTCCAAAACGCAGCTATAAGTCAGTTTGGGCTGCGGTTCCACAATGTGGCTACAGGTCCGGTTTGGGCTGCGGTTTGGGCAGGAATGTATTGTTTTGAGCAGGAAGAAAAAAATAGAAAATAAAAAAACCTATAGCTGCGTTTATCACAACGCAGCTACAGGAAAATCAACCGTAGGGGTCTATAGCTGCGCTTTTAAAAACGCAGCCCAAACCGGATCTATAGCTGCGTCTTGTACTAAAAACGCAGCTATAGGTCCGGTTTGGGCTGCGGTTTCACAACGCAGCTATAAGCTAGTTTGGGCTGCAGTTATACAACGCGGCTATAGGATGATCTGTAGCCGCGTTTTAGACGCAGCTCAAACCAAACCTATAGCCGCGCTTCAGTAAGAAACGCAGCTACAGGTCCGGCATTTTTTCGCCTGTATTAACGCAGCCATAGGGTCCTAAAACGCAGCCATAGGGTGGGTCTGTGGCTGCGGTTTTTAAAACGCAGCTATAGGTTCCTCAGGGGGCTATAGCTGCACGGTATAGGCCGTGTTTGTAAACGCAGCTATAGAAACGCGGCTATAGCCTATAGCTACGTTTTTTTGTTCTATAGTTGCGTTTTATAAACGTTGCTATAGACCGAATTTTTTGTAGTGACGTGTAGCAAAGACCAAATATTCTTTTCACATGCACAAAAGTTTTCTCTCTATTTTGGAGAGGTTGTAATTTGGTAGACCCGAAGAGAAAACAGTTTATTCCCACCATTTTTTCTTTTCCTACACCTTCCAACCCAACACATGTTCCAACTATTTTCTCTCTTATTTTCCTCTCATCTTTTTCCATCTTTCCTAAAATCATCCCAACCAAACATACCATTAGTTAGTAATCACGAGAAAAATTAAAGAAAAGCTTTGAATGTGGGACGTTTGGTAAGAGGTGCTTGACTCGAGGAATTAGTGCAATTGCAATTATTCTAAATGAGAAAATTTAATGAATGCCTTAAAGGAATTGGTTTAGTAAGTAATTTTATAAACTTTTTAGGAGAAAAGAAAAATGTAATTGATTTTGTAAGGGAGGATTTTGTTCCAGCCCCTGCAAGCTGTTTATCCTCTTTGGGGAGCCAAGCCCGCAAGGTTTTGTTTTCAAGCGACATGGGAAGCGACAATTTTTTGGACTTACTCCAGCAATCTCACATTAGCAAGAAATACGTCTCACTCATGGTTTATAAGCCCTTGGAGCAACCATGAGTGTACCACTACCACATGGTTTATAAGCCCTTGGAGCAACCATGAGTGTACCACTACCACACATGTGTGAGTAGTGGTACACTCATGGTTGTTCCAAGGGCTTATAAACCATGAGAACAACCATGAGTGGGGTGTGAGTAGTGGTACACTCATGGTTGCTCCAAGGGCTTATAAACCATGAGTGGGGCACATTTCTTGCCGATGTGGGATTGTTGGAGGAAGTCCAAAAAACTGCCGTTTCCCATGTCGCTTGAAAACAAAACATTGCGGGTTTGGCTCCCCAAAGAGGACAAACAGCTTGCAGGGGCTAGAACAAAATCCTCCCCTACAAAAAAGCGCTTTTGGAGGGTAGTGTCCGTTCGAGGAGCCACGCCCGTTCGAGGACGGTAAGCTACCAAAATGGTTCGTTGTGACGATCCTCGTAAGGATGTGGCCAGCATATGAGCTGAGAGGAATTGTCCGAGGAGGACTACCTCTTCGGATAATCAAAGAGGAAGCTAAAATGCACACTCTAGCACTTAACAAGATATTTTTGAGGAAACTTCTGGTATATGAACATCCAGCAAGCATATAGGATAGGTGGAGGCTATCTGATACTAGAAGGAAAGCTGCTACCACCGCATTAATGACTCTGCAGCTAACTCTCTGACCACATTAATGAGGAAAGGATGTCTGAATAGTGACTTTCAATCTTTACAGCTGCCATGTGAAGACTTTAAGGGAAGGTTGATGGGACAAGTATCAAGGAAAAATCACCTAACTAGCACGTGGGAGAAACTGGTATATAAATGGAGCTGGAGGCAAGAAAAAAGATTCATTGAACACTCTGGAGAAAAAGAGAAGAAGCAACCAACAGAGAGAGAGAGAGAGAGAGAGAGTTATAGATACTCAAACAACTATAAAAACAATTCTCCTCGGATCAAGCCGAGGACTACCTTATATAACATCAACACTTTGTTTACGTTGATCTGCTTGTAACCATACTTGGGCCATCAATAATCTCACTTTGAGCCCGATTTACTTAGCCCACTCTCTACAAATTCATTGCAAGGATGCTGTTTATGTTTTGGGCTTAAGTTCATCTCACTTGTGGGCCAACCTTGCAAAAATTGTGTCCTTACAGATTTTTTTATAGATTTTATATTTTCTATAAAAGTGATATTAAAACATTCATAAAAATAAAGTTTGGCTACAAATTGGGTTGTACCCTAAGACTACAACTTTATTCAATATCTTTTTATTGGATGTGACAAATACATCATTGGGTTCTATTTTCTTCTTATATCCTCCATGCTTGCAAACTTTCCAAAAGATTAATAATTATGCCATCAATTAATTGTTTAAATTGCAAGTTTTTGTACTCTAAAATTATGTATTAAAAATAAGTTTATGGATCATATAGTAAATAATATCCGATTATCACAAAATTTGACATGTGTGTTAAGAATATAAAAAACATGTAATCAATGGTTAGATTTTTAAAATATGTAGTCATGTTAATTTTTTTAATGGAAAGTTGTAGTCTTAGTCTACAACCAAGTTTGAAGCCAAACTTTGTTAATTTCCTAAAATGAACTATTAATAAATGCCTTAAGAGTACTAATTAATCGAATCCTACATTACCAAGAACAAGGTTTCTCTCCAAACTTGGAGAGAAACCTTTCAAATTCCTCATATATCTCTTTGTTGGATGTGAATTTTGAAAATCTAACCGTTGGTTTGTATTGCATTTTCTTTATGTTCTTAACATGCACATATCAAATTTTGTTTAAATTGGATATTATTTACTATTTGATTAATAAATCCATTTTTTATGTATAATTGTATATCATAAAAATTTGAAATTAAAAAAATTTGATTGATGATATAGCTATTGATCTTTAATTTTTTTGAAATTTTGCAAGCATAAAAAATATAATAAAAACATGATATTTATCGTTAATTTTTGAAAATTTACATCTAATAAAAAGATATAGGAGGAGTTTGTAAAGTGTATCTACAAACTAGTTTGTAGAAAAACCTTTTCAAATTACTTACTTTAAGATTGGATTTTTCTAACTATGTGTACAAAGAATCAAGTCAAAATTGGAAGTCTTTCTTCCAAAAAAAAAAAGACTTTTATGTTTCCTTTTAGTGATCTTTTCTCCTAGACACAATAAAAATTAGAGAAAAGCTTTGAATGTGGAACATTTGGTAAGAGGTTGGCTGGAAAAATTGGTGCATTTGCAATTATTCCAAATGGCTCACAAATTACCCAGACATTTAGTTGGTATACTTACCCAAAAAAAAAAAAATTTAGAAAAAAGCTTTGAATGTGGGACATTGGACATTTGATCGTGATGAAAAGTAAGACTTGGAACTTGAAAGTTACCACGTGTGTACAAGAAATTGATTCAGTTTTAACGTTTATGTAAATTCCGCTTCACCTTGACTCTCAGCTCGGATTCGCATGGAAAATTAGTAGCTAATTTCCTCTCTGCAAAATTAAAACTCGTGTTTCAAAAGACTAATATTTCAATTTTGGGGGCAACTATCAACAAGTAATCTAGAATAAAAAAAATCATGAAAATTTAATGAATCGTCAAAATATTAAGATATTATTAGCATGCAAAAAAATTAGTCAATGTTGGCCATATAATAACTAGTGAAAATTTTGTCAATTCAACTATTATGAAAATTATAACTCCAAATGGTTGGACAAAATGGGCAAATGCCCTTTTCACACAAACTAAGCAGCATTTTGCCCTCTTTCCCAAACTAATTAGAAAAATGCCCCTCTTTTGAAACTCGATTTTCTCAAAATCGAGTTAAAAAAAAAAAAAATTTTTGGAGCCCTATAGTGACGTTTTAAGGAGTCTATAGTGACGTTTTCAAGACCTATAGTGGCGTTTTATAACTCGACCTTCATGAAATCGAGTTATATGCAATTTTTTTTCAATTTTTTTTTTTGCCTATAACTCGACTTTGTAAAGATCGAGTTATAAAACGCCGCTATAGGTCCTGAAAACGTCACTATAGGCTCCTTAAAAACGCCGCTATAGGGCCTAACTCGATTTTTAGAAAATCGATTTTCAAAAGAGGGGCATTTCCCTGATTAGTTTGGAAAAGGAGGCAAAATGCTGCTTAGTTTGTGTGAAAAGGGTATAGGCCAATTTTGTCCCCAAATGGTTGACTTAGTGGTTCCTAAGACCTCATGATATATATATATATATATATATATATATATATATATATATATCTATGAGATTCTGAGTTCGAAATCTCTTGTCAGCATCTTGGGGCCAATCCTAAGAGATTCTTCCTTATAATAACCTGGTATGTATAGAACGGGGAAATTGCGTATGTCCAAGGGAATAGGGATTAGTCAAATATTCAAAGAGGTTTGAATACCCTTGTTTGTTAAAAAAAAATAAAAAAATAAAAAAAAATAACTGTATTACTACTCTCTAAAATATAGGATAAGGTTAGTCAAAAGACTTAGAGGGTGAATAGGAATGGTGAAGTTTTACTTTTAATTCAATTTCACCCTAACCCTGTGCTTGGATTCAAGCGTGGACAACGTAGAGTTTTTTTACATGGAATATACTAATTTATCCTTTATAATTACTATATTTTATACCTTTTTTTTTAATAATAATTAGCAAGGGCATATTAGTAAATTTATTCAAAAAATATATGTTATTTTTGCTACTTATTATTATTATTATTATTATTATTATTATTTGAGATTAAATTCAATATGGACATGGTGTAAACACATTTTTTTTTTACACCAACTAATCAAATGGTGCCATCTTAGTTTTTTAAACTTGATTTCACTTAAAATATTTCAGCCTAACACACATGATTGCTATACCCTTAAATAGGATAATTATTGGATACTCCCAGAGTACCATAAATGCGTATTCTCCCTTCTCACATAACTGTAGGTCTCACTAATTAAATTTATGGTGGAACCCACAATTCATGTGAGAAGGAGGTGTACACTTTTATGGTACTCCCGGAGTATTCGATAATTTTCCCCTTAAATATATTCAAATATTAATTTTTTTTTTTAAAAAAGCAAAGGTAAAAAAAAATTCCAGATCCAAACAGCTGGAGACTTCACCGGAGTAAGGAGCTGCCACCGTCAATGATGTCGTTCATCCTAGCCCAAGAACAAATCTTATAACAAAAAAAAAGAAAAAAAAAAGAAAAAAAAAAAGAAATTTCACACACTCAAGAAAGCAATTGACTTTACTTAGTTGAACTTGACATCAAAAATCTTGATACCCAGATCAAAATTCAAAGAACCTAGTTGAGGTACGCAAAATTTGAAAGAAAAAGATGGAGGATCTGAGCTTCTAAAGGAAAAAAGTTGACCAATCAAGAGAAAAAGTATTCATGGAAACTAAAAGTGAAGGTGAAGAGAGGGAGTTGAAGAAGGAATCTTTTTGGGTTTTCCATAGAGAGGCGGCAATTGGAGAGGACTTGAGAGTTAGTGGCAGCGGTTGCGGTGGTAGCGAGTGTGGTTTGGTGATGATGGTGCAAGAGATGTGGTGGACATAACGAAGAAGAAGACAGGGAGACCAGAGCACATTTTTTTTAAAATTAATATTTGAATATATTTTAGGGTACAATAATCATGTGTGCTAGGCTATAATCTTTTAAGTGAAATCAAGTTTGAAAAACTGAGGTGGCACCATTTGAATAGTGGGAGTAAAAAGGGTGTTTACAGCATGTCCTTATTAAATTTAATCTCCATTATTTTTAGGGTGAAATGTATTTCTAGGTACTGGTTGTGTGTGTTAGAGTTTCAGTCTTTATAACCCTAGGATACTACTACAAAGGTTAGACCATTTTGTAGTGGTACTTATGTAATATATTATAAGCCTGTTTAAAAAATTATGTATATTACTTTCGTGTTCGTGTGTTCTAATAAGTATTAAAAGTACGGGATTGCTTGAATTCCTAAATGAAATCTTGCAGACAATAAATGTTACCATCATTGGCTTGGAAGGGATTGATCTGCATCCAAATATGTGATCATTTTCACAATAGCGATATACATAGCATATTAAAACTAAAATCTTCCCCATTTTATTTTTTTAAATTTTAAATGCGCCTTAACTAAATCAGTTGGAATATAAATGACTAAAACCGAAGATCACTATAATAGTAATACGTCCCTAATATTTATTTAACATTCGAAATCATTATAATGCATTCTAAAACGGGAGCGGCTCCTCTCCTGTTTCAAAGTCTCCAGTTTTCTCCTGTTTTTTTCCAAATTAAAGACACTTGGAAACTAAATAATCTAAGGGTCATAACATAGACATGTCAAATACAATTTTCATCTAATTTTTTTTTCCTTGTCTTCGTCGCCCCTCTCTCCTCTTCCTTTGTCTCTCTTACATGTGTCACCAAACTACTGTACAAACGAAGGCAAAAGAAGAAAGCGAAGGCGAGGAAGAAGAACTCAGATCAATCTAGTGGCTTTTTGAGTGAAACGAATCGGCCAGGATTTAGGCAAAGAAGGTGGCGAAGGAGAGGAAGAATAACTGAGATCAATTGGCCTCTCCTCTGTGTGGTTTTGATCTTCTCCACCATGATTGGGATTCTTGCTAGCTAGCTAAAGTTTTGATTTAGGCTTTTATTTTATTTTATTTCTCTTTTTGAAGGAAAAACAAAATCTAATTCTAGGGTTAGTGGGGGATTTAGAGCAAAATTTGCATAAATTCCAATGTGTAGAAATTCCAAATATTTTGTCCACACTTGCTAGAGCCAAGGAATTTACCTTTTAACCTCCTCCTCCTTCTTCGTTTGCACAGTAACTTGGTGACTCAGTGAGAGAGACAAAGGAAGAGAGCGGCAAAGAAGAGAGAAAGAAAGAAAAATAATGCTATGAAATTGTTTAGACCCTTAGATTGTTTAGTTTCCACGTATCTTTAATCTGAAAAAAAAAAAAAAAAAAACAGGAGATAACTGGAGACTTCGAAATAGGAGAGGGGCCGCTCTCTTCTAAAACAACCAATCAAACATGTACAGTGCCCTATGTTACCAGCAGCAATTTATTAATACTTGCATTTAAAGATCTAGTGGTACTCTAGGCATTATGTAACCTTAAACAAACAATTGCCTTCAGCAGCATAAATTTAACAGATTATATTGCATTACAAACAATTCACCATATCCTTGCTTGTCCTTGTGAGAGACTGGCACTAGGAAAGTGCATTTGGGGTTCAGTTGAGAATCCGCATGTGCATATTAATTGGCCTACATTATGGGTTACCAGCTTCCAATAAATTGATTTTTTTGGGGATGTTATGTCTCTCGCTGTCTCTCTGATTTATCACACCATATAAAAGGAATTCACAAGATTTCCCAAATTCACTATTTATAGAATTCTAGCTTAGAATTAGTTGCCAGACCCTCCAGATTAGGGAAAAAGTGCTAAAAAATTCAAACAAAAATGAATTTAAAGAAAAATACTTATGCATATAAGCTCCGAATTAACATATAGGAAAACCACTTAATCTAAAAGCTCAAGCTTCAAATTACAGCAAAACGATCCAATATTTGCACCCTACAATTATGTGCATGAATGCACACCTTGGGGGATGGTATAAGAGATGTTACACCACTTTTTCTCATGTAAAATGCAATGGCAATGCCGTTGCTCATGCTCTAGCTAGGAGGATTATTTTTATTTTTTATTCTTTGTTTCATATTTACAAGTTACACTTGAAGATATTCCTGGGTACAGTTCTTCTTGTTTTGTATGATATTTCATTTAGTAGGAATAAAAATCAAAGGATTTTTTTTAATTAAAAAAAAATAGTTATTTTAACTATCCACTTTTATCATTATTATTCAACGTTAGACTTTATTCACATTGAAGTCCTACTAATATATTGTTTAACTATTTTTGTCACCTTCATGAGATAGGCATGCATTCACCAAGTGTAAGGTCCCTCTAGCTAAGTGTTGCCTTAATTGTTCATTTCAACTTCGGACTAATTTTGTTACTATAAAGTCCGTTATCTACTAAACCACTGGATGCCAAAGGCCTTAGAGCTGAATTAACACCTCCCCATGTACAAAGTGCTTAGGGGATTGGGAGGGAAAGAGTTCAAGCAGCAAGGTTTGCAGCATATTGTAATTATCTTAAAAAAAAAAAAAAAAACTAAACTAAACGACTGGATTTAAAAAAAGAAATGAAGAAGATGAATTGTGCAGTTGTGCGACATGTAGCTTAGGCTCAATAATGTTGTTTTTTTTACTACAAGTCGTATTAGAGTAATATTTTATACATGTGCAGATCCGTGATTTTCAAGTCCTTGATACACATGCGTGTCAGTCCCTGAATGGAAGTTAGCGGGGTTAGTTATTTCCGTTATACTGTATAACGGTTAGGAAGGTTGTTAGTTTAATTTTTTCTGTTTTTGCTTAATCTCTCTTGCTTGGTTTCTAAGTGTATATAATCTGAGCACCTTGATGTATTTTATTTCGACTAATCAATAAAATTACTCAGCAAGTTTCTTGCACAGTTGCTCTTTTAACAACAGTTTTTTGGTTTCTCTAATGACATCTTGCAGACATTTATTGACAATTGGCCTCGAGGGGATACTGAGTCTTGCATCCAAGTATCTGATTTTGAACACAGGGCTATACAAAGCGCAAACTATAACTAGAAATTTTCCCATTACTTTTTTTTTCTTTTAAAAAAAAAAAAATTAAATACGACTCAGTTGGAACATATAATTTTTTTTGTTGAGTTTTTTTTTTTCAGACAAGAGCTCAGGTTCAGTTGGAATATATAAGAGTGAATCATTCAGTTGGAATACATAAGAGTGAATGAATAAAAACAAAAAGCATAATATACGTCCCTAATCTCTATTTCACTTCATTTGAAAATTGAAATCTTAATGCATTCCAAAATAGCCAATCAAACATATATATAATCACAGTGCCCTGAAATCTGTGTTTCCAGAAGCACATTATTAATACTAGCAATTAAACATCTAATACTAGTAGTATATTCTAGGCATTACATAATCTTAAACTAGCTATTGCGTTTAGCAGAATAAATTTGACAGATTACATAGCATTTCAAACAATTCAGTATATCCTAGCCTGTCCTGGTGAGACAGTGTGGCCCAAGGGAAGTACATTTGGGGTTGATAAAAGCTGCGAAACCATGTGCATAGTTGGTCTACATTCTGGATTGGAATGCAAGCATGCAATTGCCAGCTTTATGATGACTATCAGTTGACTCTGAACCTGAAGTGTGGGAAATGGAAGTTGCATGTCTAACAAATCTTTTAAAAACAAATTCTCCCCCACAAATGAAGTAGATAGAATGGGGATCATTTTACTAGGATGTCTTCTTTTGATCACTTCTATAGCCAAAACTTCAAAGCTATAAACATCACATTTCTCAATTATCTTCATTGTATAAGCAAGCTTTATAAACAAACAAAATATATATTATGCCAATGTGTTAATATGCTCTATGTTCTACGTTAATTAAAAAATGAAGTGTATTACCTGGTGCAACATAACAATATGTGCCAGTAAGCGAAGTCCAATTGGATGAGTCTTGATTAAGAAGCTTAGCTATGTTAAAGTCTGATACATGAGCCTCATATTGAGAGTCCAACAAAATATTTTCGCTTGATATGTCCCTATGAACACACTACAAGAAAAATGCTTATTAGCGACCAAGAATTTTTGACGGACCCAAAAAGCCCTCTAAAAAAATCTTATTTGTGATGACAAAATAAAGCTCTCGCAAATACTTAGTAAAATGTGAAATATTTGTGACCAACAAGAAAAGCTGTCGCAATTATGTGTTATAGCCGTCACAAATACTAATATTTTGGAGGGAAATTTTCCCTCCATATTATTTGCGAGGGACAATAAAAAATCTCTCGCAAAAAGTGTATTATTTGTGACGGTTAAAAAAAAGCCGTCACTAATACTAAATTATTTGCGAAGGCTAGGATCGACCTTCACAAAAAATCATTAAAATGTCAAAAATTTTGGAGGGAAATGTTCCCACCAAATTATTTCCGAGGGACAATAAAAATCTCTTGCAAAAAGTTTATTTTTTGTGTGGGTTAAAAATATGCCCTTACTAACACTAAATTATTTGCGAGGGCCACGATTGACCTTCGCAAAAAATCATTAAATTTTTTTTATAGATTAAAGTTATTCTAAAATTCAAAGAAAAATAAAAAGAAACTTATAAACACATAGCACTTTGTATTGTTTAGATGAACCTTTTGTTTACAGTCTAAAAAACACTTTTTATATACATCCTATATAAGAAAGGTCTGTCCTTATTTTCTAAACAATTGTACCCATAAAAAAATAATAGCACTTTCAACTTCAAAATAGTGGCCTAAAATTCAATAATTTCAGCCTTTTGTACTCTCTCTCTCCCTCCCTCTCTCTCTCTCTCTCTCTCTCTCTCTCTCTCTCTCTCTCTCTCAAAAGTGAATAAAAATTTCTTCCCATTAAAATAATGCATAAAAATTAAATCCAATTAGCATAAAAATTAGCATGTTAAGAACATATAGAACATGTAATCCAATGGTTAGATTTTCAAAATATAAATTCAATAATAAGTTATTGGATGATGTAACATTTTTTTGAGTTACATCACGTGTAACTTGAATCCAACTTTATATTTCTTAATTCGATGTGAATTTTAACAAATCTACCATTAGATTACACTATCTTCATATATTTTTCATGCTTATAAAATTTCAAAGTGATTAAATATTAATTGCCATATCATCAATCAATTGTTTAAATTCAAGCTTTTGTAGTTTAAAATAATGCATAAAATATGAGTTTATAGATCAAACGGTAGATTACATTCAATTGGCATAAAAATTGGCATACATGTTAACAACATATAGAGCATGAAATCCAACAGTTGGATTTTCAAAATATGATATTAATAATAAGTTATTGGGTGATGTACCATTTTTTAGAATTACGTCAGGTGTAACTTCAAACCAACCCTATATTTCTTAAATCGATGCAAATTTTGACAAATCTACCGTGAGATTACATTATCTTCATATATTTTTCATGCTTAAATAATTTCAGGATAATCAAAGATTAATAGCGATATCATCAATCAATTATATAGATTCAAGTTTTAGTAGTTGTAAATAATGCATAAAAGATGAGTTTATAGATCAAATGGTAAATTACATCTAATTGGCATGAAAATTGGCATGCATGTTAAGACCATATAGACCATGTAATCCGACGGTTGGATTTTCAAAATATGAATTCAATAATAAGTTATTGGGTGGTGTAACATTTTTTAGAGTTACATCAGGTGTAATTCAAACCCAACACTATATTTCTTAATTCAATGTGAATTTTGACAAATCTACCATTAGATTACATTATCTTCATATATTTTTTATTCTTACAAAATTTCAAGGTGATTAAAGATTAATAGTCATATCATCAATCAATTGTATAGATTCAAGTTTTAGTAGTTTAAAATAATACATAAAATATGAGTTTATATATCAAATGGTAAATTACATCCGATTGGCATGAAAATTGGCATACATGTTAAGACTATATAGAAAATGTAATCCAACGGTTGGATTTTCAAAATATGAATTCAATAATAAGTTATTGGGTAGTGTAACATTTTTAGAGTTATGTCAGGCTTAACTTGAACCCAACCTTGTATATCTTAATTCGGTGTGAATTTTGACAAATCTACCGTTAGATTACATTATCTTCATACATTTTTCATGGTTACAAAATTTCAAAGCGATCAAAAATTAATAGCCATGTCATCAATCAATTGTCTAGATTCAAGTTTTAGTAGCTTAAAATAATGCATAAAAGATGAGTTTAAAGATCAAATGGTAAATTACATCCTATTGGTATGAAAATTGGCATGCATGTTAAGACCATATAGAACATATAATTCAACGGTTAGATTTTTAAAACATGAATTCAATAATAAGTTATTAGATGGTGTAACATTTTTTAGTGTTACGTCAAGTGTAACTTGAACTCAACCCTATATTTCTTAATTTAATGTGAATTTTGACAAATCTATCGTTAGATTACATTATCTTCATACATTCTTCATGGTTACAAAATTTCAAGGTGATCAAAAATTAATAGCCATGTCATCAATCAATTGTCTGGATTCAAGTTTTAGTAGTTTAAAATAATGTATAAAAGATGAGTTTAAAGATCAAACGGTAAATTATATCTGATTGGTATGAAAATTGGCATGCATGTTTAAACCATATAGAAGATATAATCCAATGGTTGGATTTTCAAAATATGAATTTAATAATAAGTTATTGGGTAGTGTAACATTTTTTAGTGTTACGTCAAGTGTAACTTGAACTCAACCCTATATTTCTTAATTCAATTTGAATTTAGACAAATCTACCGTTAGATTACATTATCTTCATAAATTCTTCATGGTTACAAAATTTCAAGGTGATCAAATATTAATAAGCATGTCATCATCAATTTGTCTAAATTTAAGTTTTTGTAGTTTTAAATAGTGCATAAAAGATGAGTTTATAGATCAAACGATAAATTACATCCGATTAGAATAAAAATTGGCATGCATGTTAAGACCATATAGAACATATAATCCAACGGTTGAATTTTTAAAATATGAATTCAATAATAAGTTATTGGGTGGTGTAACATTTTTTAGTGTTACGTCAAGTGTAACTTGAACTTAACCCTATATTTCTTAATTCAACGTGAATTTTGACAAATCTACCGTTAGATTACACTATCTTCATATATTTTTTATTCTTACAAAATTTCAAGGTGATTAAAGATTAATAGTCATATCATCAATCAATTGTATAGATTCAAGTTTTGGTAGTTTAAAATAATACATAAAATATGAGTTTATATATCAAATGGTAAATTACATCCGATTGGCATGAAAATTGGCATACATGTTAAGACTATATAGAAAATGTAATCCAACGGTTGGATTTTCAAAATATGAATTCAATAATAAGTTATTGGGTAGTGTAACATTTTTAGAGTTATGTCAGGTTTAACTTGAACCCAACCCTGTATATCTTAATTCGGTGTGAATTTTGACAAATCTACCGTTAGATTACATTATCTTCATACATTCTTCATGGTTACAAAATTTCAAAGTGATTAAAAATTAATAGCCATGTCATCAATCAATTGTCTAGATTCAAGTTTTAGTAGCTTAAAATAATGCATAAAAGATGAGTTTAAAGATCAAATGGTAAATTACATCCTATTGGTATGAAAATTGGCATGCATGTTAAGACCATATAGAACATATAATTCAACGGTTAGATTTTTAAAACATGAATTCAATAATAAGTTATTAGATGGTGTAACATTTTTTAGTGTTGCGTCAAGTGTAACTTGAACTCAACCCTATATTTCTTAATTTAATGTGAATTTTGACAAATCTATCGTTAGATTACATTATCTTCATACATTCTTCATGGTTACAAAATTTCAAGGTGATCAAAAATTAATAGCCATGTCATCAATCAATTGTCTAGATTCAAGTTTTAGTAGTTTAAAATAATGTATAAAAGATAAGTTTAAAGATCAAACGGTAAATTATATCCGATTGGTATGAAAATTGGCATGCATGTTAAGACCATATAGAACATATAATCCAATGGTTGGATTTTCAAAATATGAATTCAATAATAAGTTATTGGGTGGTGTAACATTTTTTAGTGTTACGTCAAGTGTAACTTGAACTCAACCCTATATTTCTTAATTCAATTTGAATTTTGACAAATCTACCGTTAGATTACATTATCTTCATAAATTCTTCATGGTTACAAAATTTTAAGGTGATCAAATATTAATAAGCATGTCATCATCAATTTGTCTAAATTTAAGTTTTTGTAGTTTTAAATAGTGCATAAAAGATGAGTTTATAGATCAAATGATAAATTACATCCGATTAGAATAAAAATTGGCATGCATGTTAAGACCATATAGAACATATAATCTAACGGTTGAATTTTTAAAATATGAATTCAATAATAAGTTATTGGGTGGTGTAACATTTTTTAGTATTACGTCAAGTGTAACTTGAACTCAATTTTATATTTCTTAATTCGATGTAAATTTTGACAAATCTACCATTAGATTACATTATCTTCTTAAATTCTTCATGGTTACAAAATTTCAAGGTAATCAAAGATTAATAAGCATGTCATCAATCAATTTATCTAAATTTAAGTTTTTGTAGTTTTAAATAGTGCATAAAAAATGAGTTTATAGATCAAATGATAAATTACATTCGATTAGAATAAAAATTGGCATGGATATTAAGACCATATAGAACATATAATCCAACGGTTAAATTTTTAAAATATGAATTCAATAATAAGTTATTGGGTGGTGTAACATTTTTTAGTGTTACGTCAAGTGTAACTTGAACTTAACCCTATATTTCTTAATTCGACGTGAATTTTGACAAATCTACCGTTAGATTACATTATCTTCATACATTCTTGATGGTTACAAAATTTCAAAGTGATAAAAAATTAATAGTCATGTCATCAATCAATTGTCTAGATTCAAGTTTTAGTAACTTAAAATAATGCATAAAAGATGAGTTTAAAGATCAAATGGTAAATTACATCCTATTGGTATGAAAATTGGCATGCATGTTAAGACCATATAGAACATATAATCCAACGGTTGAATTTTTAAAATATGAATTCAATAATAAGTTATTGAGTAGTGTCATATTTTTTAGAGTTACGTCAGGTGGAACTTAAACGCAACCCTATAGTTCTTAATTCAATGTGAATTTTGACAAATCTACCGTTAGATTACACTATCTTCATATATGTTTCATACTTACAAAATTTCAAGTTGATCAAAGTTTAATAGCCATGTCATCAAACAATTGTCTAGATTCAAGTTTTACTAGTTTAAAATAATGTATAAAAGATGAATTTGAAGATCAAATGGTAAATTACATCTGATTGGTATGAAAATTGGCGTGCATCTTAAAAACATATAGAACATGTAATCCTATGGTTGAATTTTCAAAAAATGAATTCAATAGTAAGTTATTGGATAGTGTAACATTTTTTAGAGTTACGTCAGGTGTAACTTAAACCCAACTCTATATTTCTTAATTCGATGTGAATTTTGACAAATCTACCGTTAGATTACACTATCTTCATATATGTTTCATGCTTACAAAATTTTAAGGTGTTCAAAGATTAATAGGCATGTCATCAATCAATTGTCTAGATTCAAGTTTTAGTAGTTTAAAATAATGTATAAAAGATATGTTTAAAGATCAAATGGTAAATTACATCAGATTGGCTTGAAAAGCGGTGTGCATCTTAAGAACATATAAAACATGCAATCCAACGGTTGGATTTTCAAAATATGAATTCAATAATAAGTTATTGGGTGGTGTAACATTTTTTAGAGTTACGTCAGGTGTAACTTGAATCCAACCCTATATTTCTTAATTCGATGTGAATTTTGACAAATTTACCATTAGATTACATTATCTTCATACATTTTTCATGGTTACAAAATTTCAAGGTGATCAAAGATTAATAGTCATGTCATCAATCAATTTGTCTAAATTCAAGTTTTTGTAATTTTAAATAATGTATAAAAAATGAGTTTATAGATCAAACATAAATTACATCCGATTAGCATGAAAATTGGCATGCATATTAAGACTATATAGAACATGTAATCCAACAATTGGATTTTTAAAATATGAATTGAATAATAAGTTATTGGGTGGTGTAACTTTTTTTTGAGTTACATCAAGTGTAACTTGAACTCAACCCTACATTTTTTAATACGATATGTGTTTTGACAAATTTACCGCTAGATTACATTATCTTCATATATTTTTCATTCTTAAAAAAATTCAAGGTGATTAAAAATTAATAGCCACGTTATCAATCAATTGTTTAAATTCAAGTTTTTGTAGTTTAACATAATACATAAAAGATGAGTTTAAAGATCAAATGGTAAATTGCATCCGATTGGCATGAAAATTGGCATGCATCTTAAGAATATATAGAACATGTAATCCAACGGTTGGATTTTCAAAATATGAATTCAATAATAAGTTATTGGGCGGTGTAACATTTTTTAGAGTTACGTCAAGTGTAACTTGAACCCAACCCTATATTTCTTAATTCGATGTGAATTTTGACAAATCTACCATTAGATTACATTATCTTCATACATTCTTAATGCTTACCAAATTTCAAGGTGATCAAAGATTAATAGCCATGTCATCAATCAATTGTTTAAATTTAAGTTTTTGTAATTTAAGATAATGCGTAGAAGATGGGTTTATAAATCAAATGATAAATTGCATCCAATTGGCATGAAAATTGGAATGCACGTTAAGATCATATAGAACGTGTAATCCAACGGTTGAATTTTCAAAATATGAGAGTGATAGGGGAGTCAACCCAAAGCACTTTCTTCAAAATTTTGTTTTAAATTCAATTAAAAGGTTTTCCATTTTTTTCAAAAACTCCATTGTAATAATTAGGACTCCCCCACCTTAAAATGTGATTGAGATAAGGAAAACATTAAAATTTTTATTTTATCTCGACATTAACCGTCGCTAGTCATGAGTTTTTTTAAAAAGAATATAAAGTGAGGACATTTCTTACCAATTCTTTTGAATACAAAGTCACAATCACATGTGATTGAGATTGCCGCCAAAGAAAATTCAGGGTTCCCACTCAAAATTTTTGTGTTCCCACTAAATTAACTTTTGGTCTCCCACGTGTGCACACTTAAACAAAACACAGACACACACACACACACTCTCTCTCTCTCTCACGAAAAAAAAATCAGACCTCACTCTCTCTCCCTTGCCGATCAACCTACCTTCGAATCGCTGTCCATCACATCGCCACTGTCCTCCGATCTAAGGCCTTACACCGTCCAATCTGCCGCTGCAGCTTTTCCCACCCATATCGCCGCCGCCGTCCTTCATCTCCACTGGGAATCGGGCCGATATAATCGGTCCTACCCTCTGCCCCTGACACCAACAACCTCCACCACAGCCACCGCAGACATCCCCGGACTCTTCCCCTCCCTCAGCTGCCCAAAACGCTCCTGAAGGTATTCGAATCCCTAAACTTTTTTGCATGTTTTGTGCATTTATTTGCTTTGATTTTATTTAAGTTTGTGATATATTGATATTATACCTAAGTTTGTTAGGTTTTCAGCACATATATGGTATGATTTTGGACTTAGGCATTTGTGTTTGGATTGTTAAATGCTTGAATTTTGATTTAATTATTTCAATCCAAATACTGTTCATTCGCCCTTTATTTGTAACGTGGTATATATTGTTGAACTTGGATTTATATTGCAATAGGAATTTATAGTTTTGTGTATTGTGTGCTTGGTCCATTGGATGCCACTTAGGCCTCTTGACTACAAAGTGGTGGTGGTGCTCTCTTATCTCTTTAACCTCTATCCTAGGTGAAGGAAGGCGTTGAGCCAGGTTCTTTATGTGGTAGTAGTGCTAACAAAAATTTGACCATAGGCAATCTTGTTAAGGGGAGTATACCATTGATCACTTGGTGTTGTGTGTGTAAGGCAAGCACTGAATCAGTGGGTCATCTTTTGCATAATTTTTATTTTGTAGACTTTTTGTACTTGTTATTTGTCACCAAGTATCTGATGCAATGAATTAGTGGGTCATCTTTGGCATAATTTTTATTTTGTAGACTATTTGTACTTGTTATTTGTCACCAAGTATCTAATTTCATCAATAGGCTATGATACTTTACAAGCTAAGTACTTTCTTTGGCAATGAATGTTGTCTGAGTCGTGTTAAGGATGTTTATACTCTACATGCTGTAAATTTTTTTTTTTTTTAGGTACTCTATATGTTAGGGTACTCTATATGCCTTAATGAATAGCAATAGCATTATGATTTGTTGTTCTTGTTTTATACTTGGTTGCATTATGATTTGTTGTTCTTGTTTTTTGATTGGTTGCATTATGATTTGTTGTTATACATATTTTATGTTATAACTTAAGTATATGTCACTTTATGGATGTGTAAGACTTTAGATTTGGAGTGATTCTTACCCGCAAAACTTACTCGTTGGTAGGTGTGTAAGGCTTTAGATGCTTATTTTTAAAAGATATGGACTGTTTTCCATATTTGTTTTTATTTATAAGTAGAAATGAAGTATGAAACTATGTTGTATGTTATTTGGATTTTTAAGTTGTTCTCTGATTTGTTGTTTAATGAGAAATTTCTTGTTTGAGCTAAGATTGTTGGACATTGCATTATTGGACGTTGTGATGGGTGTTGCGGAGAACATGTTTCGAGAACATGTTTCAAGTTTGCTAAAATTCACAATATTTTGTTATTTCAACGATTTCATTACTAGGTTGGGCACTTATTTAAATTGTACACAAAACAAACTGTCTTTGGCTTTTTCTTTCTTTCGATGAATGCTCTGAGAAAAGTAACGTGTCTGATGGATATAGCTTCATGCAGATGCACTTGTTAGTTTATTAATAAGTTTTGTAAATATGCTTTAGAATTTTTTGTGCTTGCTTCTTTTTGAAAGCTATCGTGATTGCTACTCTCTTGAAAGTTTTGGAGTTGTGTATAAAACTGTTCTAAATTTTCAGGTCCCAATCTGAATTGATTGTTCGGAAGGCAGTCTGGTACAACTTCGGGTACTCCTATTCAGCTGCTAACAAGAACATGGCTGTCAATTGGGAGGAAAAGACGTTGTATGATTACTTGTTGAACCCCAAAAAGGTATGAATCAACTCAATATAAAAGACACTGTCATAATGTTAGAAAATGCAATGATCACCTTGCATGTGTGTGTGTGTAATAGAGAGAGTAAACTGAAGATAGTTTATCTTACTTTGGGAATATTGCCTTGCATGTTTTAGAGAGCGGTTTTTCATTGGTGCAAGTATATGCATTTGTGTGTGATAAAATCTTTTGGTGTGAGTATATGCATTGAAGTGTTTTTGTTGTAACTTTGATAAACCAAACATGGCCTAATTCTTTTATTTTTTGTTTTTGTTTGTGCAGTACATTCTTGGGACTAAGATGGTATTCCCCGGGCTGAAGAAACCACAGGATTGGGCTGACCTCATTTCATATTTAAAGCAATCTACTGCATCTTAAATACTCCCAGACTTTTAGTTCTCCAATTCCATTTTGTAGTTGTTGGAGATCCATTTTGTTTTTTTTGTTTTGTTTTGTTTTTTGTTTTTTGTTTTTTTTTTTGTTTTTTTTTTTGTTTTTTAAGGATGGTACTAGTAGAGATGAAGAGGACAACTCAATCAATAACATGAGAGAGGTTGAAAATAGCTTGGAGGGTAACTCAAAGGAAGACTAGTATAGATTTTGTCATAATTCTAGTTGTTTAAGTTTAAAATAAGGTTTAATTTCAAGATTTCTTTGTATATTCTATATTTTAAAGTTTGAACTTATATGAATTTTTATTTTTCAATTGATCAATTTTTAGTAATTATTGTACTATCGTAACATGATAGTTAAAAAAATGATATAAAATAATTAAAAATAAATAAATAATAAAATATTTCAAAAATTATATAAAATATTATCACTGATGACATAAAAATTTGGTTATAAATAATTTTATAGTGACGACAAAGTCCCTCGTAATTTATAGAATAGTGATGTCACTTAATCCCTTGCAAAAACATTTTAAGCGACAGCTTAATGTCGTCACTATTATTTCTAATTAATTGTGAGGGGTTAAAAGTCCTCACAAATAAATTTTAGCGACGGCATTATTTGTTTCTAAAAGTATGTTGTTAATTTGAAATTCGCAAATAATTAATTGCGAGGGTATAAAAGTCTTCACAAATAGTTGTTAACGATGACTACTCTCCCTTGCTAAAAATAAGTCGTCGATTTTTCTCGTCGTTTGGTAATATATTTGTGAAGGTGAATTTGTTCAGTAACGACAGTAAATTGCCCTCGTAAATTATCTACTTGCGAAGGCATGGTCGCAAAATCTCTTTTAGCAACAAGAGCAAATACGACGGCCTTCGAGGGCCACATGCCCTCGCTAATAGCCTTTTGCGACGATATTTGAATTTTTGCGAGAGCATTTTACCCTCGCTAGTAGACTCTTTTTCTGTAGTGACAATTGGTGGTGAGCAATCAAGGTGCATCTAAGACAAAGCGTGAGCCACACCTTTAATGATATTCACCCTCTTATTCCATTAATAGTAGTAAAAATAAGCTGAATAGTAAAATAAGTTAGCAAAAATAATTTTTCCCTAACACACACTCGATCAAATATGTTGTTGCTGAACAAACGAAAATGGGGATATGTAAGGAAACAAGGTTGGATTTGTTGTTGTTCCAAGCTTCAATGCCATCTGGCCATCTTCATCCTACATATCCCATATATTTACATGAAAACCGCTTATACTTTTTTAATTATACTAAAGCAATCCATATTTGAAACATGAATTTCTCTGTTGGTATCTTTTTTATTTACATAAAAACCTTAACAGAATGAACAAAAATCGGTCATATGTATTCTTTTTAACCATTGTATTCTCCCTGAAGTTATACTTTGTCACCTCATTAACTGATTTTTATATTATTTTTACTAATACTATTTTAAGTCTTTATCTACCCTCGTTTTTTATTCTTAAAATCAACTCACTTTTCCTTACTAGTGAGTTAGCTATTCTATTTTGCACATAATCAAGCCATCTCAAGCAACTCTTATCTTTTTATCAATGGGGATCACCTTTATCTTTAAGCCAATTTTCTTATTTTGAATCCTATTAAAATAGGCAAAATATATTGAATCTTGAATATTAAATATGTAAAATAAAAAATGAACAATATTTATTAAAAAAAATCCAAGTACAATCCAAAATCATTACAATTCTCTATTAATTAAAGTTCGTTAATTTGCTCGGTGCAATCTGTATAGTATTATAAGCCAATTCTTTAAATTTCTTTCCTGCATGTTCTATTGCACTTTAATTTAATCTTCACTACAATTTATACAATATACCCGCGTAGCATAACGAATAATCGATATGTTACAACAAGAAAGGAATTCAAACGTAACAAAAGAAATTCACCTACTTTTCCATCCAAAGAAATGCTAAGGTTTCAATGTCAAAGAAACAACTGAAGAGGGCTTGAATTTTCGGACTCTACTTGGATTATATGGCTGAAAGAGAACCTCAATACTCGATCTCCACTCTGAAGCTGAAGTCCCTTCACTCCGATAATCTTGGGGAGAAAACAGAACTTGGAGCGTTGAGTAAATCGTATGAATCTTAGAGAAACCACAGGTGAGAGAGATGAACAGCATCTAATTAAGAGATGTATGTGTGTGCATGCATGCATATATATAAGAGAAGAATAAGGCCTCACTTATTAAAGGGCATTAACTCATCACTGTGTATTCCTTCAGACAACTAGTGATTGGCAAAATTCGGGAATATACAGTCATTTGCGTAATCTTTTGATAACCTTTACAACAATAACGACTGCAAAAACCTGTTAATCTTGTTAAAAAAAATTATTGGTAAATTATGCAAGCACCTGGTGGGTATTGAACTAATTGAACACATGAACTCAGCCTCCACCCTTCTTTTATAAGGGGAGGACATGTCATCTGGGCTAAAGCTCATTGGCCTTCATTAGGAGAAATTATAAGGTCCACATGGTGGACAAGTGACGTGGTCCATCATTTCATTAAAAGACTCACACATGTCTAAAAATAGCTGAATTGGAAAAATTTTTAAACAAAAATTGATTACTAGACTCAGCAATTTTAAATAAGTAAGAGTTTTTTAGTATAATGGTAGACAAATGACGTAGTTCACCAGAGGACCGTATAATTTCTCCTTCAGTAGCCTTGTTGGAAATGCAAACTACTCCATAAATGTAGCAAAGTATACAACACTCCGTGTTTTATCCATATCATTTAGCATTTTTTTAATAAGTGGAAGACCCATTGAATGAGATGGCCTGAGTAGCAATCTTTATTTCTTGATACTGCATCCCACGTCTTATCTTTTACTTTTAATCACACAGGAACAGGTACTAACTGTAAATATGATTTTAGGGCTAAGGCACATACAGAAATTGAATTATCTATTCTTCTTCTTTTTTTCTCTTTATTTTTTTATAATTCAATAACAAAAATCTTTTTTTATTTTATTATTGAATTATTAAAAAAAATGATTTTAGGGCTAAGGCACGTGCAGAAATTGGCCGACAATCAAATTTATGTGCCTGGAAAACCGACGTAAAATAGAATAATCTTAAGCCCTCAATATCTCTGCATACCAAATATCTAACCTTAACTATGAGCTATAAGACTCTGGTTCCTTCTTTAAAAATACCAGATTTTCAGTACTCCAACATAACTATGCAAAAAGTAAGCAAAACTTGAAAAAAGTTGGGAGATCCAAACATGCTGTCTTTTGGATGATCAGGCAACTAACTTTTGATTTTCTGATATTTCTCAAAGCATGATGTCTTCTTGTTTCCCCTTGAATTCCAGAAATTCCTCAAGGAAATTTATTTCCTTTAGCTCCAGCCTGCAGAAACTATTAAGAAACAACTGTTCGACAACTATTTAAACTTTAGTGCTGAAAGGGAATATAACCAACTATTTAGCATCTTAATTCTGTATAAGGCCAGCAACTTAGAATTGAAATAACTTTGCACGATTAGATCATACGAGTCTTTTTTCTTCTTATTAGAGATATTATGTGAATGAACCTACGAATGAATCTAATGAGTGCAAATAGGTTCAGGGCTGTCTGAAGCCCTGCGAAATGTTCCCTGAGCCCATCAACCTCACTCAAGCTGCAGATTTTCAATTCATAGCTGCTTTTGTGCAGGTTTTTCAATCTCATGTACTATCTATTCCATATATTTGATGAAACACTAAATAACATACAGTTTGACATTAAATCACATACCCCCACCCCAAAAAAAAAAAAAAAAAAACTGCAAAAAATTCTTCTAATCCAAATTTCCTCCATTAACCTGAAAAAATGTCTTCCTATATTTAAACAGAGAGAGAGAGAGAGAGAGAGAGAGAGAGAGAGAGAGATGAGAGAGAGAGAGAAGAGAGAGAGAGAGAGAGGGAGGGGGGGGGTGGGGGGGAGGGTGGGGGGGGGGGAGGAGGGGAGAATGTTTTAGATCTCCCCCCCATCCCCCCTCCCCCACCCCCCCTCAACACTAAAAAAGAAGGTGCGTTTGGGACTTGCGGTTTCATTGTCCTTGTTTGAATTTGTTAGCAGGGATAGGCAAAAGGACCAAATTGACAAGAATCTTGTCTATTTTTTATTTTTATTTTTATTTTACAAGGGATAAGGATCTGAAATTATAGGGTACCTAACTACCTATTGCTAAAATTAGAATCTCAGGAATCAATTATTATCAAAAAACAAAAATCTCAGGGAATCAATAAAATCTCCATGAAGAAGCACATTAGTGGTCACGAGAACACTTGAAAAAACAATCACAAAAGCACTTATGTCAACTCAGTAATAGACAACTTCACACCACAAAAGATCAAATTATTTCATTACCTCCAAAAGTCACCATGAAATGCATTTCAAGTAATCAAAACAATTTCCTATCAAGATCCAAGAGCGCAGGCAGGTTCCAGCATCCAGTCAATAAATGTTTCAAGCAAAGTTTAATATCATCCACCAGACATTTGAAATTACACACAAATATATAGGAATATGCAGACAACATATGCACCAAAATTTTAAGGTATAAATAGCAACACACCTATCCCACGTTGGAGCTGTGCTAAGGGTGAAATTTGGCTTCTGATATCTGGATTCTTGCATCTCTTTCTTTCCACCATGAAAGGTACCCACTGGTCAAAGGTATTGACTTCAGAAGGAAAATAGCTTGATTGGATGGCACAAGGAGATTTTATAAAAATATTCACATAAATAGAAATTTAGCTAAAATTTAAACTATGATGAAATAATTTAGTATTAGCAGACACTGAAATAAGGCAGTATTTATTTTTCCCAATAGCAAACAAATTTCGGCATATCTAGTGAATTAAATTCTAAATTGTAAGGTTGAATTTTATCAACCATTGTGTTGGTTTTATACTGTGCCAATTTGCTTGTATTTTCAACATTTAGAAACTCTGTATTTAGGTGGGAATCATGTAAGGGTAGTGTGTGAGAGAGTGTGAAGATTTGCTCAAGACTGTGCTGCAAAACAGAGACTCGTGACTGGACCTCGCTGGTGTCTCGCAAATGTCAAGCCGCTAAATGTTGCACACGAGAGAAATGTGCAGAGGAGAACTCGCGACTGGATCTCGCGGGTGGCTCGCGACTGAAAGCTGCCAGAATATGAACCATCGTGCCAGCTGTCGCACTACAGGACAAAAATTTCAGTCTGGCCTTTCAGTTTGTTCGCGACTTGAACTCGCAACTCAGTCAAGCCGCGAGGCCAAGCCGCCAGCCTACTCTGTTGTGAAAAATCTGTCTCTTCGCATTTCAAACACGCACCAGTATATATACCCCTTATACCCACGAAATGTAGAGAGATTCTAGAGAGAATTTTGAGAAAGAAACCCTAGGAAAAAAAAAAAAAAAACAAGATTGACTCATCCACAATTTTTGCCTTGTGACTCTTCAAATTCCTCTACTCACTTCCTCTCCATTGTAGATCCTTGAGAGGTACTTTAGCCAAAACCTTTTCTCACCAAACCCACAACTGTGAGAATGCTCTTTGGTGTTTTGGGAAGCAATTAGGAAGGAGCCAATTCATATTGGTAGATGCTATGGACTAGTAGCGGGATCCAGGAAGCTAAAGAAGAAATAGGTTCGGCGTAACCTCGTTGGAGTAAGAAGCTTGGAGGGTTTAGGTACCTGGGTAGATTAGGCTTGGGGGGTCTATTGCTGTCCTTGTATCCCAACTACATTCTTTAGTGGATCATTTTGACCGTTTGGAGGGCGGCAGAGAGGTTTTACGCCGAGGGCTTCGGTTTCCTCTTCGATAACACGTCTTGTGTTGTCCTTGTGTTTGCATCTCTCTTCTCTTTATCTTTGTCATTTAATTTCTGTTATGGATGTGATTTTATTTGACTTAGATGGTTTATCAATTCTGTTTTAGGCTTTAGTTCATTTTTCGCACGTTTATCATTTGTGTTAAAGCTTGAATTGATAATTTGTAAATTGGGGGTCTAAACGTTCATAGTGTTTTACACGCTATTTGAACTTTCAATTGGTATCAGAACGGGTGCACTTGTTGTGGTTTAATTACCTTTGTGCGATCCTTGACCCCATATTGAAATGGATCGGTCTCAATCTTTGAATGCACCACCATATTTTGATGGTAGCAACTATGCTTTTTGGAAAGTCCAAATGTGGGCATTTTTATGTTCTATTGATGAAAGTGTATGGGATGCTGTTGATATTGGATGGGTAAGGCTGGAGGCCGAAAAATCCACTTGGGATAAAGCAGCCCTTGCTGCTTCTAATGCTAATAGTAAAGCTTTAAATGTTATTTTCTGTGGTGTGTTTCCAGATGAGTTTTACAGGATATCCCATATCTCAATGGCTAAGAAGGCGTGGAAAATATTGGAGACCACGTATGAAGGAACCAAGAAGGTGAAAGATACCAAGTTACAGATGCTGACCACTCGTTTTGAGGAGCTCAAGATGAGTGAGGATGAGTCATTTGACTCTTTCTATAGCAAGCTAAATGAAGTAGTCATCGGCAAGTTCAACTTGGGTGAGAAAACTGAGGATTCAAAGATTATAAGGAAGATCCTTCGATCATTGCTGGAGAGCTTCCGTGCAAAAGTTACTGCAATTGAGGAGAGCAAAGACCTGGATGATATCAAGGTTCAAGAATTAGTTGGCTCACTTCAAATTTATGAGTTGTCTTTACCATCGCAAAGGAGGAGCAAATCTCTTGCTCTCAAGACAATTGATGAAAGGGTGGAAGCTCATGACTCATCTGATGATGATATTGTCGACAAAGATGTTGCATATCTTGTGAAGAACTTCCAAAAGTTCTTGAAGTTCAAGAAGAATGGAAAATTTACCGAGAAAGGAAAATTTTCAAGTTTCGGAAAGGAGAAAAAGGATTTTAAAAGGAAAGATGGTAAGGAGTCTCAATCTTCTCAAGGAATCACATGTTTTGAGTGTAATGGACATGGACATATTAAGGAAGAATGTCCCAATTACTTGAAATCGAAGGGTAAGGCTTATGCCACAACTTTTAGTGATTCGGATTCATCCAACTCTGATTCTGAGGAAAGCTTTGATGAAGAAGGGAATTACTCCGCGTTTATGACAATTGCTCATGTTGAATCTTCGGAGGATTTGAACTTGCTTGTGCAAGAACTTGGAGAATACAGTGAGGAGGAATCAATGGGGTTTGTTGAAGAATCAGATGGTGAAGAAAATGAATGTACAGAAAGTCTTCAAGAAAACTACAACTTACTTCTTGAAAAGTCTAGAGATTATACACGTGTGGCCAAGGCAGCCGTGAAAAAGATGAAGAAAGCTGAAGAGGACTATAGAAGTCTTCTAGTGCGTCACAAGAAGGCCAAGTGTGAGATAGAGAAGTTGAATGAGATGTATTGATTCAAAATGATAAAATGTTGAGAATTATAAAGCAGTCAAATGAAAAGCTTCAAAAGTTATGTACTCATTTTCTTGTGGGAGGTTATATGTGCATATTTCTATAATTGAGATGGATCACATTATCTAGTGCTAAGTGTGTATGCCTTGGTTGAATTGATCATTGAAGCTTCACATTAGACTAAGGACTATCTCATTGTTGATATCCATACACATCACACATGCTTATGATCATTCAATGCCTTATTCATTTATGTGATTGTACTTGATAAAATGTGTTTCACATGCTCAATTCTTGTTGATCAAGCACAAAAAGATTTTTGAGCATTTGTGTGTTTTTGAAAAAGTCTTTTTTTTTTAGCAAAAAAATCAAAAATTTCAAAATCTATTGTGTCCTGTTTTGGCGACTCATTCGCGGGTTTGTTCAGTCGCGAGCTCAATACAGATTGTTTTCGCGTCTCTCTGACGGGTCAATACCCAAGTCGCAAAAAAGACTTAGAAAATTTTTCAAAAGTCTGGATTTTTATGCTTCTTGCGTCTTGATGTGGCGACTTTGTTGCGAGTGGAGGTACAGTCGCGAGATTTACACAGAATGTTTCGCGGCTCAGCTTGCGGTTAACTCGTGGTTGGAACCTCCAGTCACGAAAAACACTTAGAAAATTTTTCAAAATTTTTCCTTAAAGTGTTCTGGCGGCTGGACCTGGCGTCTTTCTCGTGACTTGTTTCAATCGCGAAAAACGCGTGTTTTGCGCATTTAAATTCAGTTTTTCAAAACTTTTTAGTTTTCCCTCGAATATTTATGACTGTTCATTGTCTCAACCGTGTTCTTTCTCAAACTCACCTTGTTCTCTCTCGAAGATCATTTTGTTCTTCATCATTTCTTCACCAATCTTCAAGAAAAAGGTATGGGTTTTCATATTTTCATTACCTATTTCATGTTTTTAAGCCTTTTTTCTTGGATTTTGGGTTGCTTTGATTGGTTGAGATATTTTGAGTTTCTACTATGTGTATGAATCATTTCGTTGGGTTTGCTTGAATGGTTTTTTTTTTTTTTTTTCACTTATCTAATGCATGTTATGCCTTTGTCATGCTTATCTACCCTCATTATGTTCTTATGTTGTTTTGACCCTTTATTGTGCATACTCCACTCATAGAGATATGTTCAGTTGACATGTGCCTGAGTTATTGTGGCTATATGATGTTTCTGCCTTTGTTATGGTGCTATTGGTCATTCATACTTGAGTCTTGACTTGTGACTTTGATCTGTGTCATACCTTTTAACACAATGTACTTGTGTTTCTTCTATTTACTAGGTGTGGGCTTTGTTCATACTATGAGTTAACTATTATATCATCTAGTTTCTAATCAAGTTGATGTTTGTGCCTTGTGTTTGTTTCTTGAAACTCTGCTATGTGTCTTTTCTTTTGCAGATGTCACGCCACTCGTCTAAAGGAAAGGAGATTGTGAGTGATGTTTCTACCCCTATTGCTAAGCGAACTCGTCACTCAACCCGGTCATCTCAAGTCTCGAAAAGTAAAAGATTTAGGACACCCATTGATTCACAAACTTACTCAGACATCTTTGTAGATGCTACCATTATTGTGGAACGGATAGTGCATTTTGATACCTTGGGAACTACATTTATCCTTAGGATTTTTGAAAGAAGAGATTGGGATGCTCTTTTTGGGAACTTTGAGGATCCATATGATGAGTTAGTAAGGGAGTTCTACTCAAATGCTCGATTCATTGGAATTGAACTACAATGCTAGGTAAGAGGAAAAGAATTTGTTATTACTCCAGATTACCTTGCACAAGTTCTTTACATCACCAGACCAGAAAAAGTGGACAACACTCCATATGATGATAGAGTTCCTCAAGTGCAAGACATCCTTCAAGTTCTTGGGTCTGATCATGAAGTTAGAAGCAAAGGGATGTCTATAGGCACTGCAAAATTATCACCTGAACTGACTACTTTGAAATTGATCATGTTTTCAAATCTTTACCCATTGACAAATACTGGTTACATAAATCTTGGAAGAGCCCATTTTTTGTGTGATCTTATTACTGGTGCTCTAATTGACATCTGCGCCCATATCTTTCAAATAATTGGGAAAACTGCAGCTCGATCAATAGCAAGAGCTTGTCTTCCTTTCAGTAGTCTCCTTATGAAGGTCATGATTCAAGAAGGTATACATCCAATATCAGATGGAAGAATTGTGCCACGTCCTCGACCTATTTGCATGTTCACTCTTCAAGCAAGCAAGAGTCACTCTTCTATGGGAACGAAGACTGAGCCAAATACAGAAACACCTGGTCAAGCTACTCCTATGTATACAGAGACACCTTTCACTCCCACTCCAGAGTTACAGACACCCAGAACTCAACCAAGTGTTCCAGCTAATAGATTGAGCACTTTGATTGAAGGTGTCAATCAGCGTATTTCCGGTTTGGAGAGACTTCTTGTCCAATACAACAACTCTGTTCACATGCGCTTCACCAGCATTGAGGCACAATTAGATGCTATCCAACAGGAGATTGAGAACAGTCTTTAGCTATTCGTGACAAAAAGGGGGAGAACAATGAAAGGGGGAGTACATTGATAGGGGGAGTGAGCAGTGAGCACAGTATAGTAAAAGAAAAGGGAAGTTGTACAGGGGTGATATTTACATATTTATCTTCAGTACATTTACAGTTCTTTCATTAAAAACACATTTGGTCTAAACTGTTGGATATGGTACTTTGTTTTGGTACTCTAGTTTTTATATATTTTAGATGTTATTCAGTTTTATTTTGTACCTATGCTTCTGTAGTCTTTTTTTTTTTTTTTTTTTTTTTGTACCTTAGCTTATGTGGTATGTTGGTTATGTTTGTACCTGGCTTTTGTAAGCACTTTGTTTTCTTGCCTTGTGGTTTTAGTACTTTGTGTTTAAATGCTATGCTTTTATCTAAAAGTACATCACTCTTGTGCCCTGTGTTGGATTTTTTATCCTTAATGCAATTACCTTGTGTTATTGCATTCGTTGAGTGTCGGACATGCATATGATACTTGTCATTGAGCTTATTAGATTGCATGTCCGGATGTTCATTCCATGTGAAAATGAACATTGTGATCACTATTTATAGTGATTGTTTGTTTTTGGTCAAGCCATACTCTATTGCTTTAATATTTTTTTGCTTGATCGCATTGTGCTTGCTTCATATGCAATACAAGTTTTTCTACATACAATGAACTTACTGTGTGGTTGCTTTTCAGGAGATACTTGTACTTATGATTCAAGAGCTTCACGGATCCTAGAGTTAGGTGTGAGTGAGTTTTGTTCAACTGTTCCCAACTCACGCATTAAAGCTAGAGTTTGTTGTAGGGTTTTGTCACAAAATAGCCAATGGGGAGATTGTAAGGTTGAATTTTATCAACCATTGTATTGGCTTTATTCCGTGCCAATTTACTTGTATTTTCAGCATTTAGAAACCCTGTATTTAGGTAGGAATCATGTAAGTGTAGTGTGTGAGAGAGTGTGAAAATTTGCTCAAAACTGTGCTGCAAAACAGAGACTCGCGACTGGACCTCGCTAGTGTCTCGCAACTGTCAAGCCGCCAAATGTTACACACGAGAGAAGCGTGCAGAGGAGAACTCGCGATTGGATCTCGCGGGTGGCTCGCGACTGAAAGCTGCCAGAATATGAACCATCGTGCCTGCTGTCGCACTACAGGACAAAAATTCCAGTCTGGCCTTTCAGTTCGTTCGCGACTTGAACTCACGACTCAGTCAAGCCACGAGGCCAAGCCACCAGCCTACTCTGTTGTGAAAAATCTGTCTCTTCGCATTCCAAACACCCACCATTATATATACCCCTTATACCCACGAAATGTAGAGAGCTTCTAGAGAGAATTTTGAGAGAGAAACCCTAGAAAAAAAAAACAAGATTGACTCATCCACAATCTTTGCCTTGTGACTCTTCAAATTCCTCTACTCTTTTCCTCTCCATTGTAGATCCTTGAGAGGTACTTTAGCCAAAACTTTTTCTCACCATACCCACAACTGTGAGAAGGCTCTTTGGTGTTTTGGGAAGCAGTTAGGAAGGAGCTAATTCATATTGGTAGATGCTATGGACTAGTAGCGGGATCCGGGAAGCTAAAGAAGAAATAAGTTTGGCGTAACCTCGTTGAAGCAAGAGGCTTGGAGGGCTTAGGTACCTGGGTAGATTAGGCTTGGAGGGTCTATTGCTGTCCTTGTATTCCAACTACATTCTTTAGTGGATCATTTTGACCGCTTGGGGGGCGGGGGAGAGGTTTTACGCCGAGGGTTTCGGTTTCCTCTTCGATAACACGTCTTGTGTTGTCCTTGTGTTTACATCTCTCTTCTCTTTATCTTTGTTATTTAATTTCTGTTATGGATGTGATTTTATTTGACTTAAATGGTTTATCAATTCTGTTTTAGGCTTTAGTTAATTTTCCGCACGTTTATCGTTTGTGTTAAAGCTTGAATTGATAATTTGTAAATTGGAGGTCTAAATGTTCATAGTGTTTTACACTCTATTTGAACTTTCATAAATTATGTGAGCTTCAGTTCTGAACCCTTCCATCAGCTTCCAACCAAAACATAACTTAGTAAAAATTCTGCTCAAACTTCGTAAGCAAGAAATGCTTGAAAATATGCAAAGCCTTTAAAGAAGAAACAACAAAAAGATGAATGTGCAAATGGTTCCATGAAGTAAATTACACCCAAAAGTAAAAGTCCCTGAAGATCCTCTCAAAAAAGCTCAAGAAAATGAGAATAATTGCATATTAATCATCAACAAAGAAAATGTTCTCACACGATTTCCTTGGCCAATGAAATTATTAACAGAAAGAAATATAGCAATGGGGCACAGACATAATACTGCCTAATCATAAAAATCACTAATTGCAGGCATTGATAGTTAGAACATATGAGTACACTTCAAACTCGATTAGATGAACTGTGAATCTATTTTAATAATCACACAATTGGGGAAATTTCCATGCATATAGAAATTATGGATTAGGCAGAACAGCTTTACAACTTTTTACAAGGGAAGGAGCTCATATTATGGCATTGCTGCTCAGTTAAGCAACCAACATAATTAAATTTTTTTAATATTCCTTTCAATATTTCAAAATATAATCTTAGGAATACAATAAGAGTTTTCGAAACTCTTTCTTTATTGGCACATTACACACGTACCCAATAATAGTTTTGAACCAAGAACCTCACCCCTCTACCCATTTTTAGTATATAGTATTATCCAAAATTTGATCCATATATTCAACCATGGAATGCTCAAAATTTCAAACAGCCAGCAACAAAAGTTCTATACCTTAGGTCCCAATTAAATTCAACCATGTGGCTGAATTAATCAATGCATCACATCTTCTTAAAAGCCCAATCAAAGCAACTTATTCACAAAAATATACCTCATGAGAAACTAAAACAATAACACCAACAAGAAGAAAGATTAATCTAATAAACCTTGCAATTGAATCTCAAACAGGCAAACCCCTACCCTGCAATGCACTTACATATCTATAAAATTTGTAAATGTGAAAGAAATTTGACATCTACTAATTACTTTCACAAATTTAAATTACCAAAAAAAAGTTCAGGCAATCAAAAATAGAAAAGATAAAATCAAAAAAAATTAGAAGATCTAAACTGTTTGGTAACGGAGAAAACGAAGGAAAGCAAAAGAAAACTTTTGAGTAACTAAGAGAGGAACCAAATCTGAGATTTGAAGCTTACCGATGAATGCTGAAGTGACCGGAAAGAGATAACGAGAATATTCCAACAAAAATTCAATTGAGAATAAGTCGGTGAATTCAATTGAGAACGAAAATATATCTGAGGATAGTTCTATAATTAAGATTCAATATTTGAAATCCGAGGTTCAAAAAATTAAAAACGAAAGTTATTGGTATGGAAAATTTTATCATTTAAATAAATAAATTATCACACCTATAGGAATTTTTTTTTGGGGCTAAATCTATAAATAGATAATATTAAAAATATTTTTTTAAATTAAAAAATTAATTTTATTTTTTATTTTTTAATGGAAAATAATTTTTAACCAAAAAAATAATTCAAGATAAGTGTTTATTCCAAAACATGTCCAAAATTTTATGTACACGTAGTGGTGGCTCTAGGAAATTTTTCTAGAATAGTTATCAACTGACTTAAATTATACAAAGTCTTATAAATAGAGAACTTAAACATATTGGCATTACGGATTATTAGAAAAAAAAAAAGAAAAAAAAAAACATATTGGCATTACAAAAAGAGCGTGCACGCATATACACACAAATATATGATGTTTTACAATATCCTTTTATTGAAATGAAAATTCAGCTCAAATTTAATTTTGTTGTTGCAATATTTTTGTTGTATTTATAACATTACTCTATTAAAAAGAGTTTTTCTTAATACTTCAATTTTTATTATGTCCATTACTCTATTTTTAACTAAACTCAAATTTTTTGTTGTTGTATTTTTATTGTGTTAACAACATTATTTTTGTTGTTATTAACATGTTGGTCTTTGTAACCGTGTTTTTATTTATTAGTCTTTGTAATTGTCGAATTGCCTTTTAACTATTTTATTTAATAGCTAGCCATAACATTTTGCTTTGCTATCATTTTTCTTTGGACTTTGGACACAAGAGTCTACCAACTACAATGACTGTCAGGATTAGGAAGATTGATGTGCACTGCCTCAACATCTTCTTTGTTTTATTTTCAAATTGTGTATGCTGAGGGTCATTTCAATTTTGATCTAATAAAGTTTGTTATCCACTGTACATTTGTTAGAAATATAGCTAACCAGCAACTAAACCATGGATTTAAAGAAAACATGAAGAAGATGAATTGTTAGGCTCCATCATGTTTTCTACTACAAGGAATAAGTAAGTGTAATATTTAATACATGTGCAGATCACGTGATCCTGTAAGTCCTTGTTCCACATGCGTGTCAGTCCCTAATTGGTAGTTAGGAAGATTGTTAAATTCAGTTTTCTGTTTATGCTTAATCTCTCTTGCTCTGTTTCTAAAAGTCTATATAATAACAGCACCTTGATTTATTTTATTTTGGCTAACCAATAAAATTACTCACCAAGTTTCTTGCACAATGGCTCTTTTAAAAACATTTTTTGTTTCTCTAATGGCGTCTGGTAGACAAGAATTGTTACCGATAAGGATAATTTTGTAATTAACCCGTGACGAAGTAAAAAGCGACGGTCGTAAACAAAGTTGTCAGCTTCACACGAGAGACAACCTTGTTGTAAAGTCTACGGCTCCACCCCATACCTGAGGGCTGCATCTTGGGCATGGCAAGCTGAAGGGGATAAGCTGAAGACCTCAGCAAGCTGAAGGCAGTAAGCTGAAGGGGATAAGCTGAAGACCTCGGCAAACTAAAGGCAGTAAGCTGAAGAGGATAAGCTAACAACCCCCCGTGATGAAGTAAAAGACGACGGTCGTAAACAAAGTCGTCAGCTTCACACGAGAGACAACCTTGTTGTAAAGTCTACAGCTCCACCCCATACCTGATGACTGCATCTTGGGCATGGCAAGCTGAAGGGGATAAGCTAAAGGCAGTAAGCTGAAAGGGATAAGCTAACGACCCTCTACAAGCTGAAGGCAGAAAGACGAAGAGGATAAGCTGAAGACACAAACGTGACTTGCCCTACACACTTCCATAAAGAAGGTGTCTTGTCGCGTACACTTGAACCTGAACAAATATCTTGTCCAGCACGCTTACTCATAAGCTTCACCTCGCTAACTGCCCCAATCAACCAAGTGCTGATGCAAATTAAGGATGAAGGAGCCCTGACCTTTCCCGGTAAGCTGAAGGGAGATCCTAACAAGAGGTCAAGGGACAAATATTGCCGCTTCCACCATGATCACAGCCATGACACAGCTAACTACTACGACTTGAAGCAACAAATAGAAGCTCTTATTGGGCAAGGAAGGTTGCAGAGGTTCGTTAGCAAAGAAAAAACGGAACCACCACGGGAGCAAGCTCCCCGACGGGAGAACAAGTGCCCCAGATTGCCTATAGGAGATATAAGAATGATTGTAGGAGGCACCGCGACTGCTAGGTCGTCAAAAAGGCCCATAGGACTTACCTTAGGATGGTTCAAAACATCCAGCTGACGGGTCCTGTACCCGAGATGGCGCAGATCGGCAACCCCTGCATCGGATTCTCAAAGGAAAATGCACGATGTCTTCACCACCCACATGACGATGCACTCGTCGTTAGCATACAAGCAGGAGACTATAATTTACACCAAGTCCTGGTTGACAACAGCGGCTCGGCTGACATCCTCTACTACCCCGCATTTAAACAGATGGGGATTGGTATGGAGTGACTAATTCCAACTAACGCTTTGCTTGTTGGCTTTGGAGGGATGAGGGTAATCCCCTTTGGTGTCGTCGCTTTGGCTGTAGCCGTAGGCGACTATCCCCAACAAATCACTAAGAATGTAACATTCCTCGTGGTTGATTGCTCTTCTACTTACAATGCCATCACAGGACAGCCTACCCTCAATTCGTGGAAGGCTATAACCTCGACCTATCATTCAATGATCAAATTCCCTACTGACTATGGAGTAGGGGAATTACAAGGAGATCAGGTGGCTGCACGCAAGTGTTACGTAGCTATTATGGAAATGGATGACCACCTCCAAGCCATGAGCATAAAAGAATAACGGACAATGACGGAGCCCGTTGAAAGACTCGAAGAAATACTTCTTGATGATTCCTGACCAAAACGAACAACCAAGATTGGCACCCTTGCAGACCCGACGGTTTGCTAAGCGCTCGCAACTTTCCTCAAAGAAAATTGAGACGTATTCAGCCATGAAGACATGCTAGGAATCGACCTGTCAGTCATGATTCACAAGTTGAATGTGTCACCTTCCTTTCCACCTGTCCATCAGAAGAAACAAGTGTCCACCCAAGACTCGGCTTCGAATCATCAAGACTCGGCACGAGGGGGCAAAGGGCGTATGGCTAGAGGAGTTGCCCAGCATACTATGGGCGTACCGAACGATGGCTAAAACCCCCCACAGGAGAAACTTCGTTTCGACTGGCATGTGAAAGTGAAGCGATCATCATATCAGAGGCTCACGAACAAGATATTCACACGACAAATTGGGAGAAATGTCCAAGTCTACGTTGACGACATGCTAGTGAACAGCCAAAGGGAAGAAAATCACTTGGAGGATCTCAAGGAGACCTCCGATACTTTTCGTTCCTACAACATAGAGCTTAATCCAGGCAAGTGTGCCTTTGGAGTGACGGCGGGAAAATTCATAGGATACATGGTGTCCTAGAGAGGTACCTCCTGACAAGATCCAGGCTATAATAAAAATGGTACCTCCTAAAAATGTAAAAGAAATACAAAGCCTTAATGGCAAGATTGCAGCACTTAATAGATTTGTATCCAGAGTAACATATAAATGTCTACCATTCTTCTGAACGCTAAAGAAGTCTTTTGAGTGGACGATTGAATGTCAGCAGGCATTCAAGGACCTGAAGGCCTACCTTTTTTCACCACCGCTGCTAAGTCCCTTACAACTGGGAGAAGAATTGTTCCTCTATTTGGCTCTCCCTGGCTGCCATCAGTGCGGCCTTGGTTAGAGAAGACGACAAGATGCAAAAGCCCGTATACTACACCAGCCGAGCGCTTCATGGTACAGAAGAAAGGTACCCTCCAATGGAAAAGCTCGCCTTCGCTCTACTCACAACCGCCCGTAAGCTCAAGCCATACTTCCAAGCCTATACGGTGATCGTCCTAACTGACAAGCCCTTATGGTGAGCGACGAGCAATCCTGAAGCTGCCGGACGTATGGCGCTGTGGGGAATAGAGTTGAGCGAATTCGACATATAATATCACCCACATGCTACCATCAAGGGACAGGTGGTCGCCGACTTCATTGTGGAGTTCAATAACGCAGAAGGCCAAAGGGCAGAATATCCCCAATGGAATGTATACACGAACGGATCGTCCAACAGACAAGTTGGTGGAGTAGGGGTTGTACTTCAATCTCTAGAAGGTGACGAGATTGAGGGAAGGATTCATCTCGACTTCCCTACAACTAACAACGAAGCGGAGAATAAGGCCCTAATAGCGGGACTAAATCTCGCCAAAGCAGTAGGGGCCGTGAATATAGTTATCCATTGCGACTCCTAGGTCATCGCAAACCAAGTGAACGTTGAGGTGAAAAGATGAAGATATACTTGCAGCAAGCAAAGAGAAGGGTAAACGAGCCGCAGGCCAAGATTGTTCAAATTCCAAGAGGAGAGAACGAGCAAGCCGGCCGTCTTGCCAAGGCCGCATCAGCAGAATACATGATCGCCCCTGACAAGGTACTCTCTTTTATTCAGCTTTCACCACTGATAGGTGTCGTCGATGTACAGGAGACAGGTCTCGAAAGTGATTGGACCACCCCCTTAATTTCTTACTTGAAAAACGGCACGCTACCTGATGGGAAGGAAGCTGCAAGAAAGCTGAAGGTTCAGTCGAAGCGATTCGTCTTGATAAAGGACGTCTTGTATAAGAGGGGTTTCACCTTATCGTACCTGAGATGTTTAGGCCCTGAAGAAACGGATTATGTTATGAGAGAAATACACGAGGGGATCTGTGGCAACCATTAAGGGTCGCGGTCATTGGTGCATAAATTGATTTAGGCTGGATATTACTAGCCGACCATGCAGAAGGACGCCCACACTTATGTCAAAGCATGTGACAAATGTCAAAGGTTCAGCAGCATCATTAAACAACCAATGGAAGAGTTGACCCCAATAACAGCTCCATGGCCGTTCGCTCAATGGGGACAAGACATCACGGGCCCATTCCCGATAGCACTAAGGCAGCTGAAGTTCCTAATAGTCGGCATAGACTACTTCACCAAATGGGTGGAAGCTGAAGCCCTGGCCACCATCACTGAGAAGAACGTACGAAGCTTTGTTTGGAAGAGCTGAAGTTCATTCTTTTCGGAACAAATTTTCTACTTACATATGCATCCATCATAATGAGAGGAATTTATTCAGAAATGGCTGATGTATGACGGGTCTACTACTACGTCCATAAAGTGGATGACTTCATCCTAAGAGGATGAAATATTATTGTCCATAAAGCGGACGGGTCTACTACTACGTCCACAAAGTGGACGACTTCATCCCAAGAGGAAATATTATCAAGTCCACAAAGTGGATAGGTCTACTACTACGTCCATAAAGTGGACGACTTCATCCCATGAGGATGAAATATTATCGTCCACAAAGCGGACGGGTCTACTACTACGTCCATAAAGTGGACGACTTCATCCTAAGAGGAAATATTATAAAGTTCACAAAGTGGATGGGTCTACTACTACGTCCACAAAGTGGACGACTTCATCCCAAGAGGAAATATTATCAAGTCCCCAAAGTAACTTCATCCCAAGAGGAAATATTATCAAGTCCCCAAAGTGGACGAGTCTACTACTACGTCCATAAAGTGGACGACTTCATCCCAAGAGGATGAAATATTATCAAGTCCACAAAGCGGACGGGTCTACTACTACGTCCATAAGGTGGAAGACTTCATCCCAAGAGGATGAAATATTATCAAGTCTACAAAGCGGACGGGTCTACTACTACGTCTATAAAGTAGACGACTTCATCCCAAGAGGATGAAATATTATCAAGTCCACAAAGCAGATGGGTCTACTACTACGTTCATAAGGTGGACGACTTCATCCCAAGAGGATGAAATGTTATCAAGTCCACAAAGTGGACGGGTCTACTGCTACGTCCATAAAGTGGATGACTTCATCCCAAGAGGATGAAATATTATCAAGTCCACAAAGTGGATGATTCTACAGCTACGTCCATAAAGTGGATGACTTCATCCCAAGAGGAGGAAATATTATCAAGTTCACAAAGTGGACGAGTTTACTATTAATGTCCATGAAGTGGACAACTTCATTCTAGGAGGATGAAATATTATCAAGTCCACAAAATGGACGAGTTCATCCCCACGGAGATGGGTTAATATTATTGCTAGGTCCATGGGAGGACGAGTTCATTATAAAGTTCATGAAATGGACGAGTTTACTAAGCAGACGAGTTTAGGCCATGAGGATGCCTCAAGGCTGTAAAGTCCATGGGAGGACGAGTATACCATGGATAGGATCGTCCTAGTTTGCCAAACACAAACATCTCCGTGCATATAAACGTGGAAAAGGCACGAAAGACGAAGTGACACACTCGTCCAGAAGTGAAACCAATCAGCTCGCACTATGTGCTTAAGCATTTAATAAAGGCAGTTCGAGGCATCAAACATGAATGACCTTTCTATGACGTTAACTCCATATCCCGTTAGCTACAGCTGACGAGGCTATGGAGTAGGGGGCAGCTGATAAGGATAATTTTGTAATTAACCCGTGACGAAGTAAAAAGCGACGGTTGTAAACAAAGTCGTCAGCTTTACACGAGAGACAACCTTGTTGTAAAGTCTACGGCTCCACCCCATACTTGACAGCTGCATCTTGGGCATGGTAAGCTGAAAGGGATAAGCTGAAGATCTCAGCAAGCTGAAGGCAGTAAGCTGAAGGGGATAAGCTGAAGACCTCGACAAGCTGAAGGCAGTAAACTGAAGAGGATAAGCTGACGACCCCCCTTGACGAAGTAAAAGACGACGGTCGTAAACAAAGTCGTCAGTTTCACACGAGAGACAACCTTGTTGTAAAGTCTACGGCTCCACCCTATACCTGACGGCTGCATCTTGGGCATGGCAAGCTGAAGGGGATAAGCTGAAGACCTCAGCAAGCTGAAGGCAGTAAGCTAAAGTAGATAAGCTGAAGACCTTAGCAAGCTAAAGGCAGTAAGCTGAAGGGGATAAGCTGACGACCCTCCGCAAGCTGAAGGCAATAAGCTGAAGGGGATAAGCTGAAGACCTCGGCAAGCTGAAGAGGATAAGCTGACGACCTCCCGTGATGAAGTAAAAGACGATGGTCGTAAACAAAGTCGTCAGCTTCACACGAGAGACAACCTTGTTGTAAAGTCTACAACTCTACACCATACCTGACGGCTGCATCTTGGGTATGGCAAGCTGAAGGGGATAAGCTGAAGGCAGTAAGCTGAAGGGGATAAGCTAACGACCCTCCGCAAGCTGAAGGCAGTAAGATGAAGAGGACAAGCTGAAGACACAAACGTGACTTGCCCTACACACTTCCATAAAGAAGGTGTCTTGTCGCGTACACTTGAACCTAAACAGACATCTTGTCCAGCACGCTTACTCACAAAGAGATATCTTGCGCTCCACGCAATCGAAAAGTGGTTCCGGTAAGGGAGTATCTTCCCAAACACGCCACGGACATCAACTCGATACTACTATAAATACCCCCGAGACCTCACAGAAAGGAGGTACGCAAAAACTTCCCCAACTCTTGTACTCTAGGGTTGCGAGCATTCACTAACTTAACTTTCGGAGGGTCCTTGGCCGGTACCACACCGGTACTCCTCTTAAGGTCTTCAGCTTTTGTGTTGTGCAGGTTTTCCATCTGGAGCACGTGAGGATCGTGCGACTTACTGACGATTTTTGGCATCATCAGTTACCATCATTTTTTTGACAATTAGCCTAGAAGGGATACTGATTTTGCATCCAAGTATCTGATTTTGACAACACGGTCATACAAAGTGCAAACCATAACTAAGAATTTTCTCATTACCTTTAATACGCCTCAGTTGGAATATAAATGGCTAAAACCCAAGATCACAATAATACGTCCCTAATATCTATTTTACATTTGGAATCTTTATAATGCATACCAAAATAACCAACCAAACACGTATCATCTCAGTGCCCTGAAATCTATGTTACCAAAAGCAATTTATTAGTACTTGCAATTAAAGTTCTAGTAGTACTCTAGGCATTACATAATCTGAAACAAACAATTTCCTTCAACAGCATAAATTTAACTAGATATAGTGTCTTATATAATCCATATCCTTTCTTGTCCTAGTCAGACTGTGGCTGGCTCTAGGAAAGTGCAGTTCATCTTGATAACACTTGAGAGACCATGTGCAAGGTTGGTCTAGATTCTGGATTAGCATTCAAGCATGCAATTGCCAACTTTACGATGAGTATCAATTGATTCTCAACCTCAAGAGTGGGAGGCAGAAGACGCATATCTAACAAATCATTCAGCAATAGATTCTCTCCCACAGATGAAGCAGATAGAGTGGAGATGGTTTCACCAGGATGCCTTCCTTGGATCACTTCAATAGCCAAAACTCCAAAGCTAAACACGTTGCACTTCTCAGTTATCTTCATCGTATAAGCAAACTCTGCAAACAAACAGAATATCATGTCAACGTGTTCATATGCTGTATCTTCTACGTTGATTAAAAAATTAAGTCTATTACCTGGTGCAATATATCCATATGTGCCAGCAAATGAAGTCCAATTGGATGAGTCTTGATTAAGAAGCTTAGCTGTGCCAAAGTCTGAAACATAAGCCTCATACTCAGAATCCAGCGAAACATTTTTGCTTGATATGTCCCTGTGAACAATTGGTGGTGAGCAATCATGGTGCAAGTAAGACAAAGCATGCGCCACACCTTTGATGATATTCACTCTCTTGCTCCAATCCAATTCTTTAGCTCCTCCATTATCGCTCAAAATTGTGGCCAAGCTACCCCTTTCAAGGTACTCGTAAATCAAAATTGAGAATTGTGAATGGGAACAAAAGCCATGTAATTTTACAATATTTTGATGCCAAATTTCTGTTAATGCCCTTATCTCATTTAAGAACTCTTTCTGCTGCGCAATCTCACCATCACACAAGGATCTAAGTTTCTTCACTGCAACTATGACTCCTGATTTTAGCTTGGCTTTATAGACAATTCCATTTCCTCCCTTCCCAATGCAAAACTTAGCATCAAATCCCTCCGTTGTGTCTATGATTTCCTGGAACATCATTCTTCCATCAAAATAGGATATTGTAAACACTTCTTCCCTGTCCTTGCTGTAACACCCGCCTCACTTAAATTGAATTTAATTGCTTCTAGAGTGGAATTAATGAATTGTTTAATTTATTTTGAAGGTAATATTATTTATATTATGGTCACAACAAAGAAAATAGATAAAAGATGTAACGTGAGAGTTATTTTTGTGGATTATTCATATTTAACTTTTAGTCTCCTTATGTTCTCAAAAAAAGAAAAAAAAAAAAAAAACTTTTAGTCTCCTTATCAGTTAAGAAAAAGGATAAAACATTTCCTATTTGGATTAGGAGTTTAAGTGTTATTGGAATTCTTTAGAGTTTTAGCCTATCTAAACAACCTTAATATAAGTTTTAGTGGGTCTTAAACTCTAGCCCAAGTAGGAGTGTTATTTAAGAGTACTAATTGGAGTCGGATTGATCTTCCTAGACAGAATTGGAGTGTTATTTTAAAGGTATATATACTGGGTCTTTTAGGTTAATCACGTGACAGGTAGAGAGAGACTGCAAGGTAAAAAAAAAATCAGTGGTTAGCGTATAAAAAGATTAAGAGTAGAGAATTAGAGGTGGATTGAATTGCTTCAAATCCACTGTACACATTGATTTGTTTCATGAATAAAAAATTCCTTCCATTTTAAACTCACTCAATGACAATCCACTATATATATATATATATATATATATATATATAATTCACGCTAATGACAATCCATATTAGCAATTCTTAACTCGATTGGATGCCAAAAGCAAAAATAATAAACAAACAAACTTGAAGAATAAAATAAAACACGTACTTAAGTATACGGGTATATTATCACACACACCCTTTTTATTGTGCATTATACACCTGTCTAATCTTAAATAGTCTAGTAACATCTATTCTCACCTATGAGACTAGATTTGGAAGTCGAATCCCTGTATTTCTACTTATTAAGTTGATAACCGTAATCGATGGTAGAACAAAATCTTAGCAAGGGGTGGAAACGGGGCAAGATGCAGGATTGGATTAGGCTGAATTTTCCTTTTCCCGTCCCCCTGTGGGGCAAAAAAAAGCGTACAAAGCAAGAGCAACGCAAGTTAGGCGTATGATGGATTGGAGTTTTTTTTTTTTTTTTTTTTTTTTTTTTTTTTTCATTCCTGATAATATATATATATATATATATATATATATATATATATATATAAGCTGAAGCGTAATATATATTGTTGCCACTCTTATTTTGAGTCACATTAGTATAGCAACAATAAATGTCACATCGATCCATGTACTACTCCGTCCAATTTGGTCAATTTTGGTCCACTTTGATTTATTTTGATCTATTTTGGTTCACTACGGTTTACTTCAGTGCCATTTGATCCATTTAATCCATTTCAGTCTATTTCAATTTACTTTTGTCCATTTTAGACTAATTAGGCCTTAAATTGATTCATTTTGTAGGTTGCATTTTTAGTTTTTGGCTAATAGTTTCTTTTTTCTTTTCTTTTTAATTTTTGAGTTGAAAGTATAAGATTTTATTCTATTTGAGTCGAACTCTTTATTTTTGAAATAAAAAACAAAAACAAAATAGACATTAAAAATTATAGATATAAGCTCCAAAAGAGAAATAGAAATGATAAATATTCAAAAAATTACTTTAAAATTCAAGTTTCAATAATATAGGTGTTATACTTATATATTTGGGGGAAAAAAAAAAGCTCAACTCTAAAACTATATAATAATTTTTATTATAGAAACAAAATATATAATAATTTAAACTAAGTGTAACATGTTACATGTTTTCCATAAAATTGAAAAATTCCAAACCAAGCAGATACATACCAAACACAAGTTCCAAATCAATTGACCGATATGTTCAAATATACAATTAGTCAACTGATATGTTCAAAAATGTTGAAAGTTTCTTAGATACATTCAAATTAGTCAACCGATTATAGATCAAAATATCCAATTTCCAAACCAAGCGGACACACAAGTTTGAATTGAAAAATTTCCTCTTTTTTTTTTTTTTTTTTTTTTTTGGTTTGTTCATACGCATTATATAATTTAGCATGTAACACATGCTTATGTACAAGAACATTACATAATGATGATAAAAAGGAATAAAAATCAATAAAAATTAAACTATTGAAGTTGCAAAATTCCAAAATTGACACTAACCCATCAGTATTCCAAATAAGAGAATCAAAACTAAATTAGAAATTTGCAGAGAGAGAGAGAGAGATGAAGCTTAGTGAGAATGATTAAAAAAATGAAAAAAACAAACACACACACACACACACACACACACAAATAGATGAAGTTCTACCACACTCAAAAAAGAGAACTTTTATATATATATATATATATATATATATATCATCACACCAAAAAAAAAAAAAAAAAAACACATGCACACACGCACTCACACAAATACATGAAGTTTTGCCATTTCCTTCTATTGAAATGAAAATGCAACTCAAGTTTAATTTTTATTGCTCCAATATTTTGTTTTCATAGCATTACTCTATTAAAAGGAATTTTTCTTAATACTTTAATTTTTATTATGTCCATAGCATTACTCTATTAACAATTTACCTAAACTCAAATTTTTTATTGTTGCAATTTTATTGTGTTAACAACATTATTTTTGTTGTTACATAACTTATTGGTCTTTTGTAACCGTGTTTACATTTATTAGTCTTTGTAATTGACCAATTATCTTTATTCTTTTATTTAATAACTAGTCATAACATTTTCAAAGTGCCAACCACATGTCTTTGTCTTTTAATTTAAATAATTTTATCCCTAAGATTTAAGATTAGCAAACTATTAATTTTTGTTGTTGGGCTCGCTTCTTCTTTTTATTTTTATATTTTTCCAGATTTTAGATAATTAAAATTTGTTGTTGAAACTTTTTTTTATTATAAGTTTTTTGGGTTCAATTCCCTAAATCAAATGCCTAAAAAAAATTTAGGGTGTAATTTTTTATTTATGATGGACAAAAGAAAAATATTTCAAATAATATATAAAAATTTCTTTATTTTTTTAAGGTTAAGGTATTCATTTGAACACCCTTACCATAATGTAGAGCAGTATACACAAATTTCGTATTTATCAATTACACCATCATGAAAGAGTGAAACAAATTATTATATTTAGGCAAAAATAAAGTTTTGGTCCCTACATTTTGGGCCGATTCTCATTTTGGTCCCAATTTATTTTGCTACTATTCTAGTCCATAAAAATAGAAAATCAATTTTATTTTGGTCCTTGCTGTCAACTTACAAACAAAAAACTCCTATGTGGTAGACAGAAGCCTAGTTGGCACAGAAAAGGCTGATGTGGCTATTAAAATAATATTAAAATACCACATCAGCATCCACATCAACATCCACATTAGCATCTTATTTTTAAATATTAATTTATCAATTATAAAAAATTAAAAAATGTAAAAAGAAAATCAAAAACGTAAAAACACATAAATTCAAATCATGTTGAAGAACATGAATAAACAAGAACTTAAACCCAAATTACAAGAACACTAACCCAGATCACAAGAACATAGTACTCAAATATTTTCTTTTCCCTAGTACTCAAATATTTTCTTTTCCAACATTTCTCATATTACAAATCCAACTGAATACATAGAATTTCATCCCAAACATTTCTCAACATCCACGTCAGCATCTTATTTTTAAATATTAATTTATCAATTATAACAAAATTAAAAAAAATGCAAAAAGAAAATCAAAAACGTAAAAACACATAAATTCAAATCAAGTTGAAGAACATGAATAAACAAGAAAATAAACCTAGATTACAAGAACACTAATCCAAATCACAAGAACATAGTACTCAAATATTTTCTTTTCCAACATTTCTCATATTACAAATCCAACTGAATACATAGATTTTCATCCCAAACATATCTCTAAAACTAGTAAATCAAAACCCAACCAAATCAATAACAAAATGCCTAAATCATCCATAATCAACAACAAAACAACATATCACCGATCAGACCAACAAAAGCCAACCTCTATGCTACCATAAATTCCAGCCAAAATCATCAAAAAACAAACCATAGATCCTTAACAAACCCCAGATGTAGATCTGCATTTGAAATTGATTAAAAACAAAAAAAAACAAAAAACCCAAATGTTGCTCATTGTTTTCTTTGCATCAAGACCCCATGGCTTCCATGATCAAAACCTCAAATATTAAGACCTCCACAGCACACCCACCAATCTAGGCTTCACAACAACACAGTACCACCAAATGCTTATTCCCATTGTTACTGAACTTGCCGCCACGACAACACGCTCAACCGATCTGAACCCGAAGATGCCGCTACAATCTGAATCCCTTTAGAAACTCCCTCCTCAACGAAGACAAAGATAACGAAGTCAACGAACCACCACAGAAACTCTCTGACCAGTGAATAAAATTTTGATCGTAACCTCCACCACCTCCATCTTTTCTACTTTCTCCACTTAACCATAGAGGCCTTGCCAATTTGTGTGTATCAAAAGATTAGAGAGAGTGAGATCGTAAGGTAGAGATAGAGAAAACCAAACCTTTTGTATTTTGTGTTTGGTTAAGAAAAAATAAAATGCAAGAAAATGTGAGAATTGAGAAATTAAAATTTTTATTCAAATCAAATCAAATTTTTAGTTGAAATTAAAATTAAGAAATTAAAATTTTTAAATAATTTATGGCATTTTTAAATGCCAAATAAAATTTTATTATTATTATTATTTAAATAGCCAGGTCAGCATTTAATGTGCCAACTGGGCACTCCGTCCACCACATAGGAATATTCCGTTAGTGGGTTAATGATAGGGATGGCAATTTTTCCCCGCCCTACTTAACCCGCCCCTCCTCGCTTCGCCCTGCATGGGTTTTTCCCGCTTTGCAAAGGTGGTGGGGCAGGGATGGGGCAAGATTTTAGCCCTACATCACGGGGCGGGGTAGGGATGGGTTTAGACTTTTTAGATCCACCCTACCTTGCCCACCCCGCCCCGCCCCGCCCCGCCCCGCATTGCTAAGGGTTATAATTGTAAATTTTTCATACCCTAAAACCCTATTATTTAAATAAACATATTAATATTAGCTTATTTTATTCTACCCAATGTGGTTCTTTGCCTTTATTTTATAATGTGTTAAACACTTGGATATATTATTCAATTTTTTCTAAAAATTGATTTGATTTGATGAGATAAATTTAGTTGTAATTTCAAGTATATTTTTATTAATGAAATAGGTTTTATTAAAAAAATTGTACTAGTTGAGGGGCAAATTAATAAAAAAAAATAAAGTTTTATGGGGTGGGGCAGGGCTTCGCGGGGCCCCAAGGGGCAGGGATTGGGTAAGAAAATTTTTCCCGTAATGTGATGCGGGGCGGGGCAGGAAGGGGCAAGACAAAATCTTGCGGGGCAGGGGCGAAGACCCCATCCTTTGGACCTGCCCCACCCCATTGCCATCCCTAGTTAACAGCAAGAACCAAAATAGAATTGATTTTTTGTTTTTAGAGACTAGAATAGTAGCAAAATCAAAACTTGGACAAAAGTGAGAATTAGCCCAAAATGTAAGGACCAAAAGTGTATTTTCGCCTTATATTTATCGATACATATGAAAATGAATTTAATTCTTTACAACAACAAAATTTAGAAATTCCATCATTGGATCTTTGAAATGCTTTATGATTCAATGGTTAAGAAGGTTGATCTTAACCCGTTTTTTGATATTCCAAACCAAATGTATAAATGAATAAGTGATGGATTTAATATTGAGGGCCAACGGCTTAATTTCGAACTAAATTGAAAGGAGTTTGAGGAAAAGTTTTTAGTTTGATTCGGGAAAGTAGGATATATGAAAATATCCTATTTTGGAAGTGGAAAAATAGAGAAAGAATTTGGATCAAAGAAGATATTTTGAGAATTTCACTTAATTAAGCGAAATTCAGTTTTACTCAAGCGAATAAGAGGCATATCACTTGGGCAAACTTAAATTTTTTCAAGTGACATCACAGATTGATTGAGAGTGTTTCGTATAAAAATGAGGTAGAGAAAGATTTTCTATTATTAACGACTAGTAATTGTCATAATAAGATTTTAAAGGTTAATTGTCAAAACTTTGATTCCCATATTCTGTTTGAAAGTTCAAATAGCGTATAAAACACTATGAACGTTTAGACCCCCAAATTGCAAAATACCAATTCAAGCTTAATCTCAAACAAATTATGTGCGGAACATGAACATAAGCTAATAACAAAATTGATAAACAATCTAAACCAAATAAAATTACATTCACAATAGAAATTAAATGGCAAAGATTAAGGGAAGAGAGATGCAAACACAAGGACAACACAACGATTGGTAAATAATCCACTAAAGAATCAATTTGGGATAAAAGGACAGCAGTAGACCCTCCAAGCCTAATCTACCTAGTGTACCTAAGCCCTCCAAGCTTCTACTCCAACGAGATTACATCGAACCCATTTCTTCTTTAGCTTCCCGGATTCCGCTATAGCCCATAGCATTAACCAATATTTATTGGTCCCTTCCTAACTGCTTCCCAAAGCACCAAAAAGCCTTCTCACAGATATGGGTATGGTGAGAAAAGGTTTTGAGTAATGTACCTCTCAAGGATCTAACAATGGAAATAGTGAGAGTAGAGGAATTTGAAGAGTCTCTATGTGAAGATTGTGGATGAGTCAATCTTGTTTTTCTCTAGGGTTTCTCTCTTAAAATTCTCTCTGGAAGCTCTCTACATTTCGTGGGTATAATGGGTATTTATACTATGGTGAGAAAGGAATGCGAAAAGTCAGTTTTTTAGAACAGAGCTAGCTGACGACTTGACCTCGCGACTTGATTGAGTTACAAGTTCAAGCCGTGAGCTAACTGAATGGCCAGGCTAGATATTTTGTCGTGGAGTGCAACAGCTGGCAAACGGTTCAGCTTCTCCGCACGCTTCACTCGTGTGCATCTTTTGGCGGCTTTCCAGTCGCGAGCGACCCGCGAGATCCAGTCACGAGTCCCTGCTTCACTGCACAATCTTGAGCATTTCTTCACACTCTCTTACGCACTACCCTTACATGATTCCCACTTAAATACAGGGTTTCTAAGTACTGAAATACAAGCAAATTAGCACAGGATAAAGCCAACAAAATGGTTGATAAATTTCAACTTTACAATCTCCCCCTTTGGCTATTTCGTAACAAAACCCTACAACAAACTCTAAACTTAACGCGTGAATTGGGAACAGTTGAACAAAACTCACTCACACCTAACTCTAGAATCTGTGAAGCTCTTGAATTATAAGTATAAGTATCTCCTGAAAAACAACCACATAATATGATCATTGTATGCAGAAAAACTTGTAATGCATATGAAGCAAGCACAATGCGATCAATCAAAAATGATTAAAGCAATAAATCATGGCTTGACCAAAAATAAACAATCACTATAAATAGTGATCACAATGCTCATTCACACATGAAATGAACATCCGGACATGCAAGCTAATAAGCTCAATGCAAAGTACCAATTGCATGTCCAACACTCAACCAATGCATCAACACAAGGTGATTGCATTAAGGATATAAAATCCAACAAAGGGCACAAGTACTTAAGCCACAAAGCAAAGGTACAAATTAACAGCTACAAAAGCATAGGTACAAAATAAACTAAACGCCATATAAGCAAAGGTACAAATTAAACCAAGTGCCACATAAAAAAAGGTACAAAACTAACCAAACAGAATAACATCTAATATATATAAACCAGAGAACCAAAAGCTTCCAACAGCTTACACTTTCAAACAGAATATATACAACCAAAAGTATAGATGTAAGAACTATAAATGTATTGAAGTTAAGTCAAAAGTATGTAAATAACTCCCCCTTTCACTGTGCTCACTCCCCCTTCCAAAGGCTATTCTCAATCTTCTGTTGAATAGCATTTAACTGTGCCTTGATGCCAGTGAAGCGCATGTGAACTGAGTTGTTGTATGAGAGAAGTAGTTTCCCCAATTCCGAAATACGCTGATGTATACCATCAATCAGAGTGCTCAACCTATCATCTGGAATTCTAGGATGTAAAGGTTGAGAGCTAGGTGTCTGCAAGTCCGGTGTCTGCAAGTCCGAAGTGTGTGGAGAGGCTACCTCGGTATGTATAGGTGGAGCGGAATTATGACCAGACGGAGTGGCATGAGTGAGTGGCTCATTCTTGGGTGCCTTAGAGGAGTGACTCTTACTTGCTTGAAGAGTGAACATGGATATTGGTCGCAGACGTGGCACAATTTTTCCATTTGTTGGTGGAAGTACACCTTCTTGAAGCACGATCATCATGATGAGACTACTAAATGGGAGACAGGTTCGTGCTGCTGATCGAGCCACCGTTTTCCCAATAGTTTGGAAGATGTGGGCACAGATGTCAATTGGAACACCGGTAATGAGATCACATAAAAATTGGGCTCTTTCAAGATTGATGAAAGCGGGGTTAGACAATGGGTAGAGATTGGAGAACATGATCAATTTTAGAGTCGTCAATTCATGTGAAAACTTTGCAATTCCTATAGATGAGCCTTTGCTTCTGATCTCATGTTTAGACCCAAGAACTTGAAGAATGTCTTGTACCTGAGGAAGTCTATCATCATATGGAGTTTTATCCACATTTTCTGGTCTGTTAATACGAAGAACCCTTGCAATATAGTCTGGAGTGATGACAAATTCCTTTCCTCGTACCTAGCAATGTAGTTCAATTCCAAAGAATCTAGCGTTTGAGTAGAACTCCCGAATTAGTTCATCAGATAAATCTTCAAAGTTTCCAAATAGATTAGCCCAATCTTTTGATTCAAAAAATCCTAGGGATAAATGTGGTTTCCAAGGTTTTAAATTGTACTACTCGTTCCATAATAATAGGAGCATCTACAAAGATGTTGGAATATGTCTGTGAATCAATCTGAGTCTTGAATCTCTCACTGTTTGTGTCTTGAGACGATTGAGATAAGCGTCGAGTTCTCTTAGCAACAGGGGAAGGAACATCAGGTACAACCTCTTTTCCTTTAGAGGAACGACGTGACATCTGTAAAAGAATAGAGACACAACGGAGAACCAAGAGCAAACAAAATCCAAGACACAAACAACAACTTGATTAGATTCAAGTTAGATAGAGAAATGGATACACATTGATTTCAGAGAGATATAACAACCAACCACAGAGTATGAACCAATTTAGCAGCAAGTACACAAGGGAAACACACGTGCATTGTGTACAGTAGTATGTAACAAGATGCCAAAATATATGAATGTGAAGGCACAACAGAGAACATAGTAGCCTATGGACATCACAGAGATGCAAGAGACTGTCATTGTGACAATCTATTGTGAGCATGGCATGCATAACACAGTATTGGCAAGAAATTCAACTCAACAATAGAAGACAAATATGAAAACATGCGCCACAAGCAAGATATTATCATAGGCAACAAAATTCATATTATCAAACTCAGCAAACTATAAAAAAAAAAAAATATATGGTCGAAACAACACAAAAAACCATTAATCAAAAACCAACACAAAAATCCAAGAATATAAGGCTATACCCAAGAAATATTTTGAGAAAATAAGAAAACCCATACCTTTTTCTTGAAGATTGAAGTTGAAATGGTGAAGAACAGAGATGGTTTAGTGAAGAACATACTGAGTTTGAGAGAGAAGAACACGGGCAAGGCAATGAACAGTCACAAATATTCAAGGGAAAAACCAAAAGTTTTAAAAACTGACTTGAAAGCACAACACATGCATTTTTTGCAACTGAATCAAGTTGCCATAACACTTGAGAACAAAAATTTTGAAAAATTTTATAAGTGTTTTTTGCGACTGGAAGTTCCAACCGCGAGAGAGTCGCGAGTTGAGCCGCGAAACTTTCTGTAAGATTCTCGTGACTGAGCCTCCACTCGCGAATAAGTCACCACATCAAGTCGCGAGAAACCTCAAAACCCAAATTTTGAAAAATGTTCTAAGTATTTTTCGCGACTAGGGCATTGACTCGCCAGTGAGACGTGAAGACCTACTATAATGGGCTCGCGACTGGGGCATGCGACTGGACAGACCCGCAACCAAGTCGCCAAAACAAGGCAACACAGTTTTTGAAAAATTTGACAATTTTGTAAAAACCAAATACTTTCCAAAAACAACTAAAACACTCAAAAATCTTTTTTTGCTTGATCAACAAGGATTGAGCATGTGAAACACATTTAAACAAGTACAATCACACAAATGAATAAGGCATTCATTGAACATAGACAAGCGTGATGTGTGTGGATATCAAAAATGAGATAGTCCATAGTCCAATGTGAAGCTTCAATAATCAATTCAACTAAGGCATACACAATTAGCACTAGATAATATGACCCATCTCAATTATAGAAATATGCATATATGACCTCCCATAAAACTTGATAACATAACTTTTGAAGCTTTTCATTTGGCTTATTTACAATTCTTGACATTTGATCATTTTGAATCAATACATCTCATTTGGAGATCGATGCCTGAAATTTTTGATATTTCAATTTGATGAGTTAGCCTTTGGCTTTTTGGGCATCATACACTTTCAAAAAAGTCACTTTCCCTTTTTCCTAGTCAAATATTAGTATGTGCGACAGGCTTTTGCAGCTCATTATCTCTTTTCATTTGGAGATTTACATTTTTGAGCACTTTAGGCAAAAACAAAGAAAATAAAGAGTGGGAAGATACATAGAAACAAGTCTATGCATGTCTCAAGATCAACAAAACTATTGGCGAATCATTCATGACAAGTTTGAAGATCAATTTACAACAATCACATAGATTTCAAGATTTTTGCCACAATAATATGAGTGCATCAAGAACAAGCTACACTCGTGAATGCACAAAGTCATTAGTATAAAGGTACAAGGCAAAACATGTTTAAGACAAAAACTCAACAAAGTCGATCAAACCTTTTAGATTTTCTACTTTTTATATGTTTTTGGATTTTTGACACAACAGAAGAAAGGATTTATAAAAAACAATCAATATAAAGACATTTAAAGCAGAAACACACAAACAAACAATATTTCAACTTAAACAAGCATAAAGCAAACAACCAAGCATAGTCACAAAGCATAGGAAGTATTAATACATGGAAATGTTGTAATGCCTTTGCATGAATACCCTTTTTCACCCACACGTCACGTGCGTTTGGGGTGAAATCCCTATAGAATTGGGTACGAGTGTTAGGACTTTCAAACCTTCTAGTAAAGCTTTCCAAGCAAGTGGTGAATGCACCAATCATCTTCATCACATCCATCATTCCAGAATCACCATCTTGACTTCTTGGTTGCTCAACAGCCCAAGCTCTCTTGCCATTTCTTGGTCCTCTTGACCTTTGATCACTTGAGTTATTCAATACTCTCAGTTTATGACAATTTGGTCTGGTGTGCCCTTAAAGTTCACAATGATGACAAAAATGGTTCGTTTTCGGACCTTTTTGTGATCTTGGAAGTGATTTCCCTCTAGCTTTAGTTTTGACCACTGAATGGTTATGGGACTTATTCAGCACCCTTTTCTCAACCACATTCTTCTTTTTTTCATTCTCTTCTTTCTTAGAAGATGATGCAGCCGCTACAGGCTCTTTGGCTTTCACAAACTTCACTTCCTTGGCAATTTTGACGTCCAAACTACTTTCTCTGGTATATCCCAATCCGGATTTGTCTGAGAAATGTTTTTGTGAGGAAATGACTTCATCAAGCTTCTTGGTGGAAACCCTTTCTACTTTGGCATTGGCTTGTACCACCTCTAGCTCAAGGAATCTCACTTTTGCATAAGCTTCTGACAATTCTCCATTCAGCTTTTCTATCTCACACTTGGCCTCCTTATATCGTACTAGAAGACTTCTGTAATCCTCCTCTGCCCTCTTCATCTTTTTAATGGTTGCGTTAGCCACTTTTGCATATTCACCGGTCTTCTCGAAAAGAGAATTGTAGGCCTCTTGCAATCCCACTATACCTTCATCTTCCTCATCATCAGATTCCTCTACTATCCCAATTGACTCCAATTCAGAGTGCTCACCAAACTCTTCTACAAGCACACTTAAGTCAACTGACAATGCAACATGATCAATGGTCATAAAAGCAGAGTAATTCCCCTCACCTTCATAGCTTTCTTCCGAATCTGAGTTAGAAGAATCTAAATCACTAAGAGTCGTGGCATACACTTTTCCTTTCCCTTTTAAAAACTGGGACACTCTTTTTTGATATGTCCATTTCCATTGCACTCAAAACATGTGATTCCTTGAGAGGATTGAGACTCCTTCCCATCTTTCCTCTTAACGTCCCTTTTCTCCTTTCTGAAACTTGGGAATTTTCCTTTCTCAGCAAATTTTCCATTCTTCTTGAACTTTAAGAACTTTCAAAAATTCTTCACAAGATATGCCACATCTTTATCGGCCTCATCTTCATTCGATGAGTTGTGAGCTTCCACCTTCTCATTAATTGTCTTAAGGGCAAGTGATTTGCTCTTCTTTTGTGATGGGAAAGATAGCTTATAAGTTTGAAGTGAGCCAATTAGTTCTTGAACTTTGATATCATCCAGGTCTTTGCTCTCTTCAATTGCAGTAACTTTTGCACGGAAGCTCTCTGACAATGATCGAAGGATTTTCCTTACATTCTTTGAGTCCTCCATTTTCTCACCCAAGTTGAACTTGCCAATGACTACTTCATTCAGCTTGCTATAGAAAGAGTCAAAGGACTCGTCCTCACTCATTTTGAGCTCCTCAAAGCGAGTGGTCAGCATCTGCAACTGAGTTTCTTTCACTTTCTTGGTTCCTTTATACGTGGTCTCCAATATTTGCCATGCCTCCTTAGCAACCGAGACGTGAGATGTCCTGTGAAACTCATTTGGAGACATACAACAAAAAATTGCATTCAAAGCTTTACTATTAGTGTTAGATGCCGCAAGGACTGCTTTATCCCAAGTGGATTTTTCGGCCTCCGACCTAACCCATCCAATATCAACAGCATCTCACACACTTTCATCAATGGAACATAAAAATGCCCTCATCCAGACTTTCCGAAAAGCATAGATGCTACCATTAAAATATGGTGGTGCATTTAAAGATTGAGACCGGTCCATCTCAATATGGGGTCAAGGATCGCACAAAGGTGATTAAACCACAGCAAGTGCACCCACTCTGATACCAATTGAAAGTTCAAATAACGTATAAAACACTATAAACGTTTAGACCCCCAAATTGCAAAATACCAATTCAAGCTTAATCTCAAACAAATTATGTGCAGAACATGAACATAAGCTAACAACAGAATTGATAAACAATCTAAACCAAATAAAATCACATCCACAGCAGAAATTAAATGGCAAAGATTAAGGGAAGAGAGATGCAAATACAAGGACAACACAACGAAGTGTTATCGAAGAGGAAACCGAAGCCTTCGGCGTAAAACTTCTCCACCGGCCTCCAAGCGGTAAATAATCCACTAAAGAATCAAGTTGGGATACAAGGACAGCAGTAGACCCTCCAAGCCTAATCTACCCAGTGTACCTAAGCCCTCCAAGCTCCTACTCCAACGAGGTTACCCCGAGCCTATTTCTTCTTTAGCTTCCCAGATTCTACTATAGCCCATAGCATCAACCAATATTAATTGGTCTCTTCCTAACTGCTTCCCAAAGTACCAAAAAACCTTCTCACAGATATAGGTATGGTGAGAAAAGGTTTTGGGTAATGTACCTCTCAAGGATCTAACAATGGAGAGGGTGAGAGTATAGGAATTTGAAGAGTCTCTATTGAAAGTTCAAATAGCGTGTAAAACACTATGAACGTTTAGACCCCCAATATACAAATTATCAATTCAAGCTTTAATACAAACAATAAACGTGCGAAAAATGAACTAAAGCCTAAAACAGAATTGATAAACCGTATAAGTCAAATAAAATCACATCCATAACAGAAATTAAATGACAAAGATAAATGGAAGAGGGATGTAAACACAAGGACAACACAAGACGTGTTATCGAAGAGGAAACCGAAGCCCTCGACGTAAAACCTCTTCGCCGCCCTCCAAGCAGTCAAAATGATCCACTAAAGAATGTAGTTGGGATACAAGGACAGCAATAGACCCTCCAAGCCTAATCTACCCAGGTACCTAAGCCCTCCAAGCTTCTTGCTCCAACTAGGTTACGTCAAACCTATTTCTTCTTTAGCTTCCCGGATCTCGCTACTAGTCCATAGCATCTACCAATATGAATTGGTTCCTTCCTAACTGATTCCCAAAGTACTAAAGAGCCTTCTCACTGATATGGGTGAGGTAAGAAATGGTTTTGGCTAAAGTACCTCTCAAAGATCTACAATGGAGAGGAAGAGAGTAAAGGAATTTGAAGAGTCACAAGGTAAAGATTGTGGATGAGTCAATCTTGTTTTTCTCTAGGGTTTCTCTATCAAAATTCTCTCTAGAAGCTCTATTCATTTCGTAGGTATAAGGGGTATATATACTGGTGGGTGTTTGGAATGCGAAGAGACAGATTTTACACAGTAGAGTTGGCTGGCAGCTTGGCCTCGCGGCTTGACTGAGCCGCGAGTTCAAGCCACGAACAAACTGAAACGCCAGACTGGAAATTTTGTCTTGTAGTGCGACAGCTGGCATGACGGTTTATATTCTGGCAGCTTTCCAGTCGCGAGCCACCCGCGAGATCCAGTCGTGAGTTCTCCTCTGCACGCTTCTCTCATGTGCAATATCTGGCGGCTTGCCAGTCGCAAGACACCAGTGAAGTCTAGTCGCGAGTCCCTGTTCTACAGCACAGACTTGACCAATTCTTCACACTCTCTCACACACTACCTTTACATGATTCCCATCTAAATACAGGGTTTCTAAGTGCTGAAATACAAGCAAATTAGCATGGAATAAAGCAAACAAAATGGTTGATAAATTTCAACCTTACACTGTTCATACATAGAAGTCAGTTGAATTTTATCCCGAGGATTGCTTCTGGTGCTTTTGTTTTTGCTTTAGTTGTTTTGTAAGAGGGTGTGCATTTTTTCGAATTTGACTTGGCAATATAAGAAATGTAATTATTTATTCAATAACTATAAACACATAATAATTATCACAATTTTTTGAAAGATAAATACATCTTATATCAATTATCACAACCTGAGTCCCTTTCAAATTATTGACAATAAATTATGTATTTCATTTTTTTTTTGCTAAACAATAAATTATGTATTTCATGAGTATATATCGAGAATTAATGTCATTTTGTGTGTTATCACTTGCAGCAAGAAACACTTCGTCTCTATCATTATCTTTATAATAATGAGCGGGCTAATGTATTTATGAAGCCTCATCCTCCAAACTATTTTTGTACTTTGGTTACCATACTCAAACTGACCTCTAGTGTAGTACCGCCGTGAGTTTGAGGAGACATATTTTAATACTATTATATATTTAGGCCATATTCTAAAATCTTTTGATATTAAATTCGATTAATTACTCTTCTCAAAAAAAAAAAAAATTTAATTATACACATCAAATATACGGAAATAGTATAAAAGATTAAAGTGAATATTTATAAATATTTATATTGTTCTAAAAAAAGATTAGATTTATATTTTTGTCTTATTTAGAGAATCCCACAAATTTCAGTTTCACTCCCAAAAGTATTTCATGTCAAATTAATGTCTATATATATATATATATATATATATATATATATAAAAACTAGTTTGTAATTCATGCAAGTTTGTGTGGGGGAGAGTCGAGTTTCAAGTTTCTAGAAGAAAGACACACACGTACATTTAAATTATGCTAAAGTAGGATTTCTATCTCAGATAAAAAAAAAAAAAAAAAAACATGGTATAGTTTTTTCCTATTTTTTTCTAAAATATGAAATTTGTTAATTACGGTGGTTATTCATAAATATTTATTATGATTAAGTTTGTATAAGGAACTATATATTCTAGAATTAGATATTTATTATATTTTTCTTTGTATGTAACAGTATATATTTTACTAGCTAAAGAAAATATGATGTACCAACGGAGGATCAATATATAGAATGTAATTTAAATTCAATTAAAAAAATACTTTTAAGAGAATAGTGATGTGAAAAATTGTGAAATCTCAATAGTTTTTTTAACACAGCATTATGAGATAAACCACATGTCAAACCACTAATTGTGTGTGTGTGTGTGTATATATATATATAAAATGAATGAGTCAACTTATTTTTCTAACGCAACAATATCACTTTTTGTGATGGAAAATACTAACGTATGATGTAACAGCTTTTCTTTAATACTATAGCATATAACAAATTAAGATACAAATTTTGCCTAGTTTGCCAACAACAAACCCTTGATTATACATTGCTTTATTGTTTGTTAGAATATATAGAAAAATTAAAAAAGAGGAAGAGAATATAAAGAGATGAGAGAATGGCGAATGCAAGGATTAAGTGACCCTACGGATTAAACCCTTCTCTAACCACATATTAATCATGGTTGATATACTTGTAGTGCAAGTAATATCTTTTGCTTGCACACCAAGGATTGGACTTCAACCTAACTAGAACTGGATTTGATGTACATGACATTGTTGAATAACTGATTCAACTTTCAATAAACAGATCAATGTCATTGGCAAGCAAAGAACGAAAGAACAGTTTGGGAAGTCAACCTAAGGCCATGCATGTTTGGCAATCGATTTCAGGCTCCCATTTTATGAACGTACAGTTCAATCGAACAACTATAATGCGACGTGTTATAAAATAACAATTGCATAGTTAAAATATTTTCATACGGGTATCTTTTTATTTATATAACTGACTCTCTTATCCAAACAAGGTAATTATGTAAGCAATATTGCATGATAAGAGAAAAAGAAAGAAAATAAAATTGCAAATGAACCTGTAATTCAAGGACAAATGCATACTTATTTCATTAATCCTATCGGCTATGGCTAATTTATTTCAATGGATTTCGTTGCAATCGTCATGGTGCCATTCCATTAATCTCTCTACAGCTGCGGTGAAGGTGGTGAAGGTGCACACGGCGGCGGATATTTTTCTGGCTTCATTTGGACAGTAATCTCTCTACAGCTACCCCTTTCCTCTGATGGCGGAGGTGGTGAAGGTACACTGGGCGGAAATCTTTCTGCTTTCATTTGGAGAATAATCTCTCTACAGCTCTTTTCCTCTGCCAAATAACGATAATAACAAGAAACGCACAAATACAAAAACTCTATGTAGGTGTGATGCGTACATAAAAGTATTCTCATTCTCATACGTACGCGCATCAGCGCATGCAAACACATGCAGCTGTCTGCATGGACAATTACGCTTATAAAAGAAAGCAACTTACTGGTTCGTAGGACAACGTTGCTTATTGCAGTAGAGAGAACCGAAAACAGGAAAAAGTAGATTATAATGGATGCTTAAGGTTAAGCTCGAGCTTCATTTTGGCTTCAAGATCGTAAGTCAATACTTCTTCTTTCTCTCTATAAATAGATTGCATGGATACTATAATTAAGAAGAGGAAAGGTATACGTTCAAATCAAAAAAATATATGGAAGTCAATGCCCGTTTTCTCTCATAGCGGATATTGCTAGGTGCACATTTGAAATGTATATATATATATTATAATGCACATAGTGATCAGGCCGGCCATCTGTTCATTGCCCGCTTATTTAAAAAGTGCTTGTTATTGTTGCGCGAATTTCAATTATAAGTGTGAAACTGTGTTTTCACACACGATTTCAGCTGTGTTTAGTACATAATGTGTAACTATTACCACACATTTTTTATTTAAAAAGCCATAACATTACAAACAAAGAGTTAGAGTGCCAGCTCAGTAGAATAGCCTTTAATCTATATACAAACAATTTGTGACGGGTTGGTCTATTCATGTGTGTACTAAAGGCAATTTTGGTAATACGTAATAAATACTGTAATGTAATAATTATTCATATGATCTAACTATTTAGTACTCAGTTGTTTGGTTATATTTTTATTATAGATAATAACTATTTCTTATGAAATTCTCCAAAATGGAAAAAAAATTATTCCCCTCTACAAGGGTTGTAATAGCTTTTACTTAATTTTTAAAATTAATTTATTTTTAAATATACAAAATTTTCATATCCAAATAAAAATTATGAAAAAAAAAAAAACTCCTCTATCTCTCAAATTTTTAAAAAATTATTATTATTTTTTAGGAAATATAATTTTATGAATAAAATATTTACTAAAATAGATCTTTAAATTTTATTCTAATATTAAAACTTATAACTAAACTTATGAATAAGTTTAGGTATTCCATTACAACATATTTTATTTTCAGTAATAAAAATTACCATTAATATTGTACTTCTCATTGAGTATACTAAACATGTCCTAAGTTCTCTCCCATATGTAAAAGGAATTATATTTAATGATGAACACATATGTCATGCATCCCCTCTTTTTGAAAAACCAAATAAATGAAAGTCAATACAAGTTTTTCATTGAAGACCTTTCAACAAATTTCTCCAAGGGTTTTCTGTTAAATATTCCACAACGGACAAGAGCAAGAGGATGAAAGAACATCCATATGACGGGAATATAACATTAGAGACCTACTACGTAGTAATTACCTTAATCTAAAATAACTATTTTTTACAGATTTTAAAATTAAGTTATCACCCCAATCAGTGTTGTGATGAAAAGGACCTTTCGGCATTGTCACAATAGCTATAAGGAAAAGCTAAGGTTCAAGAGATAATCCTATATCTATAAGTGCTTGATAAACATTAGTATGGCATTGTCAGAATAATAGTGGCATCATTGGTGATATCTTATTTTCTTTTTGTATAATAATATTATGGTTGAACTTATACTAAATTTACGCATTATTCTTAATTACAATTAAACTCATTTCATGTTTGAACTTATACCAGTTTAATTACGACTATTTCATGAGTTTTACTCAATATTTTTTTTATTAGACATGAATTTTGATAAATTTACCATTAATTTGATAACATTTTCTTCTTCTATATCTTCCATGCCTGCCAAAATTCCAAAAAATTAAAAATCAATAACTATCTCATCAATCAAATGTTTAAGTTTCAAGTTTGTGTAGTTTAAAATAATGCATAAAAAAATAAGTTTATGGATTGAGTAGGAAATAACATTTGATTGCCACAATATTTGAGAAGTATATTAAAAAAATACAATCTAACTATTAGATTTTCAAAATGTGTAATTATGTTAATTTTTTTAGTTGAAAATGTAGCCAAACTTTCTCCTTTCAAAGTTTTTCCATAACAACAACAACAACAACAACAACAATAAAAATCTTCGAAGCATTTTTCATGTGATTCTTGCAAAATGATTGAAAATGCACCAGTTCTCCAATTGGGCCTCTAACTCTCTCTCTAATCTTCGTAGCATTCTTTTAACACTTATGTCAATTTTCATATTAATAAGATTTTATTTATCATACGATCCATAAACTCATCTTTTGTGCATTATTTTAAACTACAAAAATTTAAATTTATACAATTAATAATTAACATGACTATTGATCATTAATCACCTTGGAATTTTTCAAACATAAAGAATATACGAAGATAATATAATTCAACAGTTAATTTGTCAAAATTTGCATTCAATTAAAAAAAGATTGAGTTATGTAACATTACTTAAAATTACACTAATTAGATGTAACTTGAACTTAACTCATATATATATATATATATATATATATATGAAAAGAGGCCCCGCTCGTCACTGCCTATACGGTTTTACGGTCGAATCGGTGAAAGGGGACACCACAGGTACCTATCAGAGTCGACAATGGCGTAACCTTACCAAGAAGGAATACCAACGTCTGGTAGGCGGAGAGCTTCCCTTTACCCCGTATGGGGAATGAGAGTTCCTACCTCGACAGAGAGGCCCTTGCAAGGGTGTCTATCGACTCCGATACCAACAGGGGCCTTGATCGTCACTGCCTATGTGGTCGAATCGGTGAAGGGGGACACCACAGGTACCTATCAGAGTCGACAATGGCATAACCTTACCAAGAAGGAATACCAACGACTGGTAGGCAGAGAGCTTCCCTTTACCCCGTATGGGGAATGAGAGTTCCTACCTCGACAAAGAGGCCCTCGCAAGGGTGTCTATCGGCTCTGATACCAAAAGGGGCCTCGATCGTCACTGCCTATACGGTCGAATCGGTGAAGGGGGACACCACAGGTACCTATCAAAGTCGACAATGGCGTAACCTTACCAAGAAGGAATACCAACGTCTGGTAGGCGGAGAGCTTCCCTTTACCCCGTATGGGGAATGAGAGTTCCTACCTCGACAAAGAGGCTTTGAGGCAGGATAGATTAAGGTGGGAGGAATTTTTGCCATCCCCATGTGAGTTTCTAGTCAAAGTTTCTACTACCATTTTTTTCTTCCTAGATCATTTGTATTAATAGACATTCTCACATTCCTATCTTACCAATTTCTTAATAAATTGAAGGTAGCAGATCGATGATGTAGGGCTGGAAACGAACCAAGCCGATCGTGAATAACTCAGGCTCGGCTCGATAAAAAGCTCGTTCATGTTTGTTTATTTACAAATAAGCCAAGTTAAGCCTTAGTTTTCGGTTTGTTTGATAAACAATCCAAGCCTGAGTAAAAAAATTTGTTCGTAAACAAGCTCGTGAACAATCAGGCTCGATACAACACAAGCCAAGCTTAAGCTTGTATATAGCTTGATAAAAAGTTTGATATATATTTACTAAATAAACTAAATATTTTTATATTGCACATATTTTAATAATAAAATTTCCCATATGAGATAACTTTTCAGTGTCATTACTTTAAGTTTTTTTTCTTTCCCTATTTTTAAAAACATTTTTAGCAAAAAAAAAAAAAAAGATCGGAGACTTCACTTTGTAATTCACACTTTTTTAAATTTCCACTTCTACCTTCTAGAGTTCTCTAGCTAGTACAATTGTACATCATGCATACAATTGGACTTCACTCCACTTCCACCTTCTAGAGTTCTCTAAAGACTTTAATAGAGTAGTACTACAATACTTCATATACAGTTGGACTTCACTATCTTATCCCTTTGTTGTCTTTTCTTATTATTTTCGTGTGTTAGTTTTAGTCATTTAGTTACTCCTTTCGTGTGTTAGCTAGTGCAGTTTAGTTTCTTCTCAATTCTCTCTACCAAAACTTCACAATTTAGTTCTATCATTGAACAAAAAAAACCCAATTTAGTTTTATTCAAACTGAAATTTTCAGCTGTCACTCAATGAGTCCATGTCAATCCTATGCAGTCTGCAGCCTAAAACTCTTAGGCTATCTTGGAAAGACTGAAGCTTCTCAAAGAAGCTTCAATCTTTCTCTCTTTTATCATCAGTTTCATTCTTTTCCCATCAGTTTCTTTCTTTTCCCCAAATTTTCACAAAGAATTGATCAGCTCTCTCTCTCTCTCGTTAGGCCAAGAAATTCCACCAAATGTGCCCTGTATCTCTTTGCAACAAATGAACAAGTCCTAGATTTGGAAGAGTTAGATGCTAGCAAAGACGATTTAGAGTCTGGTGTTTACCGAATCACCTTGTAATTTAAGGGTTTTAGTGGGTGTGCAAAGAGCTCCGACAACAGCTCTAGTTCTGATGTAGTATTTGACATCACTACCATCTTCGCTCTCTACCTCCATCCTCCAAGACGTTCATAGCCTTCTTTCACCATAGGTAAATTTTTATGTTTAAAAATTTTCTATATATTTTTATAGTTGTTTGCACTGTAGTTTGTTTGATATTGCAAAATTGTTTTGATTTCCAAGTTATAGTTGTTTATGAAATTTCTATATAACTTAGAAAAATCTTGTTGGTTGAATTCGTTTGATAATAAATTAACTTTGTAATCAGCGGATTGTGGTTGTGGAGTCTGGTATGTAGTTTGGAATGAGTCTGTGCTTTTCTTTTCTTGAGGTGCAGAGTCCTCTATGGTTAGCTACTAAAAATGTTATAGTTTCTTTGTACTTAGCTTTGTTTTGTGCTATAAAGTCACACATGCATTTGATTTGTGCATGTATACTTGATTGAGCAAGCTATGAATATACTTTCCAAACATGGTCATGTTTCTCTTTTTCATTATAATTTTTTTCCACATTTCACATGGTCCATTTATCCCAAATTTAAATCCTTTTTCCGGTAAAAATTTTATGATGTGATTCGCAGTAAAAATGAGTATTTGAATTCACTGTGTTGTACATTCCCTATAAAAGAATAAGAACGTAGACATTCTGCTATAGAAAGGCCCACTCTTTAGATGCTTTCATATCAAGCACATGAATGGTCATTGTGACTGGGGAATCACCCATGCTATATCAGTGTTTTTCATCATCTTTTAGGCTCAAAAATCATAGCTAGTGTCTAGTGATTCCTCAAAAAAAAAAAAAAAAAAAAAAAAACATAGCTAGTGAACCTATGACCCCACAGCAAATGTATTCATCACAAAAAGGAACTTCTTTTTTTCTTTTTCCTTTTTAGTTAAATCGGTAAGTTTATATTAGTTTTTATTTGTACCAATTAATGACATTATTTAGTTATTATTACTAAAAATTTACCACATCAGCTGAATATGAAATTTTATCAAATTTTTGTATTTATAAATTTTCTCAATAATCTTATAAAATTCAAGCATTGGCTATTTGAAGGGATACATATACATATAGCTCCTATTTTAGTTATTTTTTAAATCAATGGCTGGTCTTTTAATTTGATTCCTTGAAATGTAAATTTTGTTGCATATAACGTAGCAAAATGGGTTTGATTTTGTCACACAGATTGTCTTGAATACATCTCTTATATTTGTAATTGGGTGCTGTCCCTAGATGGAGATGTACCCGGCCCAACTGCTTCTCTCTCTATATAATTAATGAGTTTGTAAATACTTGCTTCAAAGAGAAGACAACCAATACACTAACACTAACTCCACATTCACAGCTAAAACCTATACATGGTTTGTTTTTAGTTGTCATGTATATCTGTACTGCTATGTGTTTTTGGATATCAAATTTGATTTCTTGTTTATTCATATATGTTCTGGAATGTTAATTTATTTAGATTTGTGAAGTGGAGAGTCAACAAATGGATGCTCCTGCTACTGAAAATTTAGATGTAGTAATTAATATTGATGAGAATGAAGAATCTATAAAAAATAAGGATGTCAAACTTGAAGAAAATCCATTTGAAAAAAAGAAAAGGAACAAGACTTCTGTGATTTGGAATGACTTTAATGAAATTATTCTTCTTGATGGAACAAAAAAGGTTCAATGTATTCACTGTCTTAAAAGACTTGCCTACAGTAATAATGGTGCAACAACACAATACCATAGGCACTTGAAAGGTTGTCTAAGTCGTAAACTAGCTGATAAGAGGCAAAAATTGTTAGCTGTAAATGAAGGTGGGGTGGAAAGTGAGGTGGCAATAGCAAACTTTAAGTATGACCATGCCAAGGTCAGGGAAAAGGCTTCACATATGATACTTGTGCATGAATACCCTTTTAATATGGTGGAGCATGAGGTTTTAAATGTTTTTATGAAAACTGCTACTCCATATTACTAGAAAATTTCACGCAATACTGCAAGGAATGATTGCATTTCTACTTTTGAGTTGGAGAAGAAAAAATTGAAGACTATGCTTGGTAGTGTCAATAGAGTTATCCTTACTGCAGATTTTTGGAAATCTGGACAAAAAATTGGGTATATGTGTCTCACCTGTCATTTTGTTGACTCTAGTTGGAAATTACAAAAGCGAATTATAAACTTTTGTGATGCACCATCTCCACATTCTGGAGTTGTAATTTCTGATGCTATTTTTAAGTCTTTGCTTGATTGGGGGCTTGAAAACAAGGTGTGTACAATAACCTTGGACAATGCTAACAACAATGATGCAGCTGTAAGAATTTTGAAAGATGCTATCAAAAGGAAGCTTATGTTGGGTGGCAAGATCTTTCATGTACGTTGCTGTGCACATGTCATTAATTTGTTGGTACAAGATGGGTTGAGTGAGATTGAAACGGTGATTGAAATTGTCCGTGAAAGTGTGAAGTATCTAATTGCATCAAAAGCTTGTCTTATAAAGTTTGGTGAGATTGCAAAGCAATTGCAATTACCGTCCAAGAAGTTGATCTTAGATTGTCCCACACGTTGGAATGCAACATATGCAATGTTGGCTGCTGCCTTGGAGTTTAGAGAGGTGTTCCCTAGGTACAAAGATAGAGATGCGGGGTATAATTGGCTGCCTAGTAATGAAGATTGGGATAGGACAGAACATGTGTGCAATTTTTTATTAGTTTTTGAATAAGTCACAAATGTCAGATCAGGAAGTGAATATCCAACTGCAAATATATTCCTTCCTGAGGTTTGGAAGATAAAAGAAGTTTTTAAATGAGAAGTCACTTGATGAAAATGATTACATTAGTGCTATGGCATGTAAGATGAAGTTAAAGTTTGACAAATATTAGGGTGAATGCAACTTTGTAATGGCCATAGCTGCTGTGTTAGATCCTCGGTTCAAAATGACTTTGATAAACTTTTCCTTTCCAAAAAACTATCAAGGGTTTGAAGTAGCTAGAAACATTGATCGTGTTCATGATGCCTTATATCGACTTTATAATGAATATGTTGTGGACTTTACTTCAAGCAATGCTGGACAAAGTGCATCTAAATCCACTGAAGGTAATAGTAGTGTTGGTGGCAATAATTCAAAGTTTAAAACTAGAGGTAGAATGGAGTTTGATCAGTTTGTTAGAAACACTGATAACATACAACCAACAAAATCATATTTGGATGTGTACTTGGAAAAAGGTGTCATTTTATGCTCGAATGATTCAGACTCAAACTTTGATGCTTTGGAGTGGTGGAAGGCTAACAACCTAAAATTTCGTATTCTCTCAAAAATGACATCTAACATACTTTCCATTCCCATCACCACAGTGGCTCCAGAATCTGCATTCTCTACAGGAGGCAGAGTAATTGATGTGTATCGAGCTTCTTTATCAACAAAAACTGTACAAGCTTTACTTTGTGGCAGTGATTGGGTTCGACCTCTTTACAAAACTAAGAAACAATCAAAAGTAAGTGTTCATCACATTTATTAATTCTTTTCCAAAAAAAAAAAACAACTTAGATTTATTTTAATTTTTGTCTATTGTAACAGAGACTTGGAATCTAAAGCTTCTATTTTTTTTTTTTTGTAGGTTGAACTGGGGTCTACTAGCATCACGGAGATAGCCATACCTTTTCCGAAATGATGCTATGTTAAGTGTATTGTTTAGTATGTCTGTGTCTTTTTTTTTTTTCATTAAATGTTTTTTTATAGTTTTTTTTTTTTAATAATGTTCTTGAAAGCTTATATTTGCTTTTACATGTAGTTGGAAGGATAATGAGTTGAAGGATTTTTTGTTGTGGATGTTAGTTTTTTGTGTTTGCAAGAGGGTGTAAGGTATGTGCTTTTTTATTTGATAATGGTCTTTTATATCTATGATTTTCTTATATTTGCAAAAGGCATGCTATGTTGATATGGTGCATATTGATAATACAACAATAATAATATAAAGTTGATTTTCTCTTAATTTACTGAATATTGACTATAATTATCATCTTCCCCTATTGTTAGGTTCTAAGAATTAGGAACTAATGTATTAGAACTTCAATTTGTATGTTGGCAAACCATGATAAAAAAAATGTTTAGTCTTGTGTTAGACTTGCTCAAAGTATGGGATTTAATGTAAAGTTGGAATCGAGTTTTTATGCAGAATTACTATTAACTTTCTGTCAGACTCGATCGATCGAAAATTAGACTCGATCGATCGAAAATCGGGCAGATCGTTTTTCTGCAGAAAATTCCAACTCAGCCCTAGTCCATTTAATGTATAGGGTTTTATGTTTTGCCCTGAGTATATAAGGGAAAACCCTAACCACGTTTTTTAGAGTTCTGAATGCTGTGTTTGTGAATCTCTTTGTGAGATCTAGAGGTGTTTACCTTCACATACACTTAGGGTTTACAAACTTGAGATTCATGTCAAGAGTTGTGTAAATCAATACAGTTGCAGAATCAAAAGAGCACAAAGATATACAAGCAGGTGCGCTTGTGGATTTGCTGAAGAATTCAAGAAAGAAGCAGTCCGTGGATCTCGGAGCTATCATGGGGTCATGGTAGTAAGTTTCCTACACTTGGGTAGCAATAAGATGTTAGTGGTCTAAGTCTTATTGTGTAAACTTTGATTCTTTCATAGTGGATTCAGTTTACCTTGAGGATAGCTAGGTCAAATCCTCCCCAGGTTTTTACCGGTGTGGTTTCCTGGGTCATCATATCTTTGTGTTATTTATTTTCCGCTGCTTTGTTGTTTTTGCTTATTTGTGTTAACCTAGTTTTAATTAAATTACCTAAGTTAATCACTTGGCTAATTCACTAGGTTAATCTGTTGGGTTTAAAGGGTCTAAACGAACTGACAAGTGGTATCAAAGCGGGTAGCTTTTGTTTTGATCCTTTGATCTTTTAGCTGATCCTTGACCCCTGTTGTCATGGAACACAGACACTCTCTTGTTGTTCCACCTCACTTTGATGGAAACAACTATGCTTATTAGAAAGTAAGGATGAAAGCATTCCTGAAATCCATTGATGAGAGAGTTTGGAATTCCGTTGAGTACGGATGGGAGAAGCCCACTACTCCTGTGAGTGAGTGGCAAACTTCTCAAAAGGAGGCAGCTGCTTTTAATAGCAAAGCTATGAACACTATTTTTAATGCTGTTTCCATGGAGGAATTTAAGAGAATCTCTAATGTTGAGGTTGCTCATACTGCTTGGAATATCCTCCAGACTGTGCATGAAGGCACAAAGGCAGTTAAGATAAACAAATTGCAGCAATTAACTACTAGATTTGAAAGCATTAGAATGAATGATGATGAATCTTTTGATGAATTCTATGCTAAATTGAATGATATTGTTAATTTTGCTTATAATTTGGGTAAAATCTACGATCAACCTAAAATTGTTAGGAAGATTCTTTAGATCTTTGACTGAGGACTTTAGACCCAAAGTGACTGCCATCACTGAGAGCATGGATGTGGACTCCATCCCTGTTGATGAACTTGTATGATCTCTTCAGTCCTATGAGTTAGACCTCCCTAAGACTAACAAATCCAAATCAATGGCTCTTAAGTCTGTTGATGATGTTGAGGATGGTGGATTTGATGATGAACTCTCTGCTACAGAGATTGCCTATCTTGCCAAGAACTTTAGAAACTTTCTTAGGAACAATAACAGAAGGGCAAAAGGCAAGAACACTGTTGAACCTAGAAATTTTAGGAAGAATGATCCCATTAAAGTCAATAACACTGAAAAACCTAAGGAGAAAGTGGGACAGCCTTCTAATAATTCTTTGGGACAACAATGTTATGGTTGTCAAGGGTATGGTCATTTAAAATGTGAATGTCCTACATACTTGAGGTCTAAGGGTAAAGCTATGGCTGTAACCCTTAGTGATGATGAAGTTTCTGACAATGAATCCGCTAGTGATGAGGATGGAAACTTCATTGCTTTCACTGCTACTACGGTAGTTAATGAAAGCATGTCTGTTGAAGAGAACCCTTCTGATGGGGAACTCTCTGAGGATGCAGATTTACAGGAAGCTTACAATAAACTTTGCAAAGTTGCTGCAAAGGATGCCATGAATGTTGAGTTAGGCTTGAAGAAAATTGCATCTCTTGAACTTGAAAAGAAAAATTTACTTGTGAAATTGTTTGATGCAAATGAGCTTTTGAATAATGTGAAAACTGAGAACATGCATTTACTTGATAAAGTTAAATGTTTGGAACTTGATTTATCTGTTGCTAGAGAACAAACTAATAGGTCTGCAAGCTCCAAACTTGATCACATGCTGAGTATTCAAAAGTCTCCTTCTGATAAAACTGGTTTAGGTTATGAGGAAAGTATTTCTGTGCTTGAACCTTCTTCCACTAAATTTGTTCCTTCTTCTGAACCTCCTAAGAGTGAGATTGTCAAACCCTTAGTGAGTGAACCTGTCAAGCCTATGGATGTTACTCCACCTAGAAAGATTAGGGTTGATCTTCAAGCTTCTCATTCTAGAGCTTCTACTTCTACTAAGGGCAAATTGCATGATAAGCCTGCATGGGTTTGTCATTTTTGTGGAAAACCTGGACACATTCGTCCAAATTGTTTTAAATTGCAAGCTGCGAAGCGAGCAAATAAAACTAAAGTACCCGTGCCCCAAGCACATGATCCTATGGTACTTATTGGTGAATTGGTAAAGGCGTTAAACCTTTATTCCAATCCTGAAGTTGCTCAAAATTCTAAAGTGAATCATAACTCCAATGCAAGAGTTGCATCTAAAAAGTTTTGGATGCAAAAGGCTCAATCTAATTGAGTCTGTCTGACATGGTCCTTGTGCTTCATTGCTCTATCTTTTGTGACCTTTGTTTCTAGGATTTGCATTGCATTACATTCATGCATTTCATTCTAGGATGTTTGTTTCTTTGTTTAAAATAAAAAATAATAATTTTTTTTTGCAAATTGTGTTTTTGCTATTTTTTTCTTGAATCTGAAGACAAGGTTGGTCAATCAAATTTTACATGTCATATGTATGTACCTTGTTTAGCTTTGATGCACTTATTTCTATTGCACTTTACTAGATAAAGTTTTGTTGTGCATGTTGTGTGGGAAGATGCTATATTTGTTGATCACATGATCTTGATCTTGAAGTCTTATGTCTTTGATTGTTGGACTTGAACTTATTGAGAAAGGCATAAATAACCATCTCACCACTGTTTATTAGCCAATCATGAACACCTTAGTGCATATCATAAGATTTTGTGCTCGAGAAAGTGTAGCACATGCACAAAAAGAACATAAGGTGTAGCCTCTAATTAAAATTGGTGTGTACATTATTGGGCTATAATAATCTCACAAATTCAAATAAAATTGGTGTGTACATTATCCCGGCTATATTATTAAGTTTCTAATCAATTAAATTGAATAATGAGGCAAATCAAGAAACTTACATGATTGCAAGCTTTTATTCTAGGAGATGTGGGAGTTAGGATGTAACTCTTTAAGTAATAGTCTCTTTCAAATTCATGTGATGGATTTTGTAGAAATTGTGATTGATCAATAGGTGCATATCACCTCACTTGTTTCTCAAGCTTATGCTAGTTGCACACACTACACAAGTTATTCCTTGCTAAACTGTGTACATGTTATTGTGTGTTCTTTGGCTTGACCAATCAAGTTTGAGAATTTCTGGAAATTGATGCAGAACATGTTTGCTTGTTTTTTTTTTGGGTATATTGAAAGAAATTTTTTTTGCTTTGAGAAATCTGGGTTGAATACATTTTTTTTGGAAAACATCTTATCTCATACTCATGCATTTTATTTATAAAATCTACTGCTTTGAGGAGTTTTTGATCTAAAATGTTTGGTTTTTCAAAACTGTGATTTTTCCAGAATTTCGATCGATCGAAACTGATTTTCGACCAATCGAAAATGTTTTAAAATACTCAGAAAACTCTCTGGTTGGCTCGATCGGTCCAAGCTTGTTTTGGATCAATCGAAGGTGTTTTCGACTGATCGAATATAATTTTCGATCAATCGAAAATCGGGATGATAGACTTTTAAAAAGGCACTTTCTCACGTGTCTTTTCACTTTTCATATCTTTTTCAAAACCTTTTTCTCCCTACCAACCGGTCAAGCCTTGTTTCTTGGAGATTTTGTCGTTTTCTTCAAATCTTTTTGCATAATCTCTCTCTCCCAAGTCTGGTAAGTCCTTTATGCCCCTCCCTTTGCATTTATTTCATAGTTTCATGCATTTTTTCATGCATTTTGTGGGTTATTTTCGGAATTTGTATTTGGGCAAATTTGGGAATGTTTTTGAGTGTTTCTTTCCCAAATTTTTCATGGGTTTTTGTGGGGACACCTTACCTAAGCACTACATGTGGTTTAATTTGATTATTTTGGTGTGTTGTGAAAATTTGAAATTCTAGGGCTTGAAATTGATAAAATTGGGGTTTTTGTTCAATTTGAGTTAAATTGATGAAATTGGCTTGTTGGATTGTTAAATTTGATCATTATATTTTGTCAATTAACTATTGTGTTGATTAATTTATCAATTTGTTGTGTTTTGAAAAATTGGATTTTTCAAATTGGGTCTTTTTGACACCAACTACATGCTCAAGCAAATTTTGTTAATTTGGATCATAATTGAACTTGTTACTGCATTAGTACATGCATCATTTTATGTTCATGCTCATGCATCATATAGAATTGATATTTTCTATATTTTATGCTGTGCTAACTTGCAGTTTGCTCTTAGTTTTTGGTTTTTGCTCTTCTCTTTCTGTGTCTATCTTTTTTCCTTAGCACTATGCCTAGGAAAACTAGAGCCCATAGGACTTCTGATCCTTCTCCTTCTTTTGACACCGCGCGGTTCCCTAGTGAGTCAAACCAAGTCACCTATGAGACTCTGAACCTTAGGCGTCATATCTGGGCTGAGCGTAGGGTCTTACTAGATGAGATAGATCCTGAGGTGCGACGTAACTTTGAGCGTCAGGGTTGGTTACCTTTGCTCGAGTATGAGCATTCTCCTCCTCCTGCCACCTTAATTAGAGAGTTCTATTCGAACCTCTCTATCCATGTTTACGATAACGACACCTTGGTAAAGGTGTGGTTACATGGTGTAGAGTATCGCATTACCCCTTCGGTAGTGTCTGATGCTCTTGGGGTGCCCATAGTTGACCATCCCGTTTTTCCCTATGAGGAGTCTCCTTCTCTAGATGATGTCTTGTCATACATCACTGGGTCTTCTATCCAGTGGGGTTCTGATCCTCGGATCACTTCTGCTGAGCTTTCCGAGCTTCACTATCTTTTCTTTAGGATAGCGTGTCATTCTTTGTGGCCTATTTCGCATGTCCACACCATCCCTCTTGAGCGGTGTGTGTTTTTTTATGCTCTTGTCACTGATGCGCCTATCAGTTTTCTTCATTTGTTCCTTCGTTCTTTGAACGAGGTTCATCGGTCTAGTTCTACGGCTCATGCTTTGTTTTTTCCCATTTTTATTCATCGGATTCTCCTTTTTCTTGGTTTTGGTGAGTATCCTGCTTCTGAGCCTGTGCATGTCATTGCTCCTATTGGTGCTACCTTTTTAAGGCAAATGGCTGCTCAACTTCGAGCTAGCTCTAAGCGTCCTAGGGTAGAGCCTTCTGGTGTCACTCCACCCCCTTCTTCCTCTACAGATACTCATGCAGCTGGGACGTCTTCTGATCCTGCTATTGCTGCTGCTGCTGCTAATGTTCCTCCACCGTTTGATGAGGTTTCTGACCTTCGTCGGATGCTTGATACTGTCGTAACCGTTCAGGCGGCTCATGGTCAGCTTTTGGTGGACATCCTTGATGAGCTACGTGCGTTACGAGCGGATTTGGCGAGCTCTCGTCATTCTCCTCCGCCTCCTTTTGATGATGAGTGAGTGCCCTTTGGCAATTCGTCACAAAAAGGGGGAGTGCATAGTTCATTTGTATCTAGGAGATTTTGTTGTTGTGATTTACATTTTAGGGGGAGTTTTGTTTACTTGGTAGTGATACTGCGGAGCTTGTGGAGTTATTAGATTGTATCTAGGTGCTTCACTGTGTATTCTCATTTTTAGCTCTTGTTTAGGAGATATTTTTGTTGAGATACATTTTTATGTATATGTTTCTTATTTCACTATGCTACTATGCTTATTGATTTATATTTATGATGTTATTCACGATATATGTCTTTATTTTGTGTTTTGTGAAATCAAGAAGTTTATTTTATATTCCTTATTTTTTCTTCCACACATGCGTTTATGTGTTTGTTAAGTGTTACAGGAATATACAGGTTGTTTTCAGTCGAGCTGCTGTCTACTTTGCAACTGTTAGATAGTAGTTTAGGTTGAATTGTTAAGTGGTTTTTTATTGTAATGGGCTATTTTAATTTGTAACTTTGAGCTTTTTGTTAAGTCTGTGTTTTGTCACGGATTGCCAAAGGGGGAGTTTGTTAGGTTCTAAGAATTAGGAACTAATGTATTAGAACTTCAATTTGTATGTTGGCAAACCATGATCAAAACAATGTTTAGTCTTGTGTTAGACTTGCTCAAAGTATGGGATTTAATGTAAAGTTGGAATCGAGTTTTTATGCAGAATTACTATTAACTTTCTGTCAGACTCGATCGATCGAAAATCGGGCAGATCGTTTTTCTGCAGAAAATTCCAACTCAGCCCTAGTCCATTTAATGTATAGGGTTTTATGTTTTGCCCTGAGTATATAAGGGAAAAACCTAGCCACGTTTTTTAGAGTTCTGAATGCTGTGTTTGTGAATCTCTTTGTGAGATCTAGAGGTGTTTACCTTCACATACACTTAGGGTTTACAAACTTGAGATTCATGTCAAGAGTTGTGTAAATCAATACAGTTGCAGAATCAAAAGAACACAAAGATATACAAGCAGGTGCGCTTGTGGATTTGCTTAAGAATTCAAGAAAGAAGCAGTCCGTGGATCTCGGAGCTATCATGGGGTCATGGTAGTAAGTTTCCTACACTTGGGTAGCAATAAGATGTTAGTGGTCTAAGTCTTATTGTGTAAACTTTGATTCTTTCATAGTGGATTCAGTTTACCTTGAGGATAGCTAGGTCAAATCCTCCCCAGGTTTTTACCGGTGTGGTTTCCTGGGTCATCATATCTTTGTGTTATTTATTTTCCGCTGCTTTGTTGTTTTTGCTTATTTGTGTTAACCTAGTTTTAATTAAATTACCTAAGTTAATCACTTGGCTAATTCACTAGGTTAATCTGTTGGGTTTAAGGGGTCTAAACGAATTGACACCTATAATTTCTAATGTCCTTTTATTATTTTTGGTTGGTATGCAGGTTGTTGGTTTTCTGATTTGGTGCATATTAAAGACCTTGCAGTGGAATATATTCTGATCTGGTGCAGAAAGTGAAAGACCTAGATTTGTGAATGATAGATGGTCTTTTGTTTTAAAAAAAACTAAATATTTTTTTTGTTAATGGCATGGTGCATATGATAACTTAGCATATGGTGATATGGATACTTTTGAAATGTCATGTTAAGAGGGTCTTTCTTTTTTGGCTTGAAGATTATATATAGTTGCACAAATGACAAGTATATTTGTGAAGGAAGTATGAAGATTATATTTGTGAATTGTATTTTGAACAAATATTATAGCTAGAGACAAGGAAGTGTGAATGGATAGATTTAATTATGTAAAGCTTTAATTTGAGCAATTGCTAATCACAGGTAGAATTAGAAGCATGAACAAATGAGTATATTATTTTCTTATTTTTGTTTAATTGATTGTTGGAGATTTGAGCACTTGATAATGCAATTTTGTTAGATTCCAAGCAAAATAGCTTGACTTGAGCTTGAGTTTGAGCTTGATGTTAAGCTCGAGCTTGGCTTGATTAATTTATCAAGCCAAGCCAAGCTGAGCTCAAGCTTTTGATTTTTTTCAAGAGCTCGAGTTCAAACATTATATTTAGGTTTGTCTCGAGCTCAAGCCAAGCTTGAGCATTTTATTTTTACTGACGAGCCAAGCTCAAACAGGCACTACTTGCTTGAGCTTGGCTCATTTACAGCCCTAATAGGGGAAATAATTTGCAGATGCCATCTTTTTCCTTTTACGAAAATGTATACCGTGATTCATTTTAATTGTAGGCTCTTCGTCATTAAAAAGAGAAAAGTAGATACTCCATTGTACATTGCTTCAAAAATATGTTACCTTCATCTATAAATAGACCATATTGGCCCAAAAGGTACAAAGATCTGGCATCAAAATATGTAATTTTCACACATTCTAATTTATCCAACCAAAGTCAGTGCCCAGAAATTTTAGTGTTACAGGAAAGTATATATAGATAATTTGCATTTTAGTGTTACAGGAAAGTATATATAGATAATTTGCAATTAATTAAAAGTTCTAGTAGTACTCATGGCATTATATTCTCTTAAATTTGCAGTTTCATTCAGCAAACCTAAATTTAAAAGATTAAACAAAACATACGATTCAAATACTTCACTACAAGAAAATGTGCTTTCAGTGAGGAAAAAATTCGTCACTAAAAGTCCAGTTTTTCGTCGCTAAGAACTTTTAGCGACGAAATCTACTAATTAGCGACGAAATGAGTTTTGTCGCTGTAGCCCCGTCGCTAAAAGTCCTGGCGACGAAAAATTTTGTCACTAAAAGTCCGATTTGTATAAAAAAGAAGAAACTTTTAGCGACGAAAATGTTTCGTCGCTAAATGTTTTCCTCACTAAAAACACTATTTAGCGACAAAAATATTTCATCACTAAAACCATTTCAGTTTATTAAATCATATTTAGTGACAAAAAATTTCGTCACTAAAACTATTTTCGGGTACATTTAGTGACGAAAAAGTTCGTCATTAAAACTATTTTTAAGCAAATCCAGGCACATATAGCGACGAAAATTTTCGTCACTAAAACTATTTCTTACAAAAATTTGCTACATTTAGCAACAAAATATTTCCTCGTTAAAACAATTTTTATTGTTATATTTGTGACGAAAAAATTCATTTCTGTTTTTATTTTTTTAATAACTTTAATTAGAGGTGTCCACGGGGGTCGGTTTTTGACCCAGCCCGAACCCGACCCATCGGAGTCGGGTGGACAGAAGGAGTGACTCGAAACCGACCGCCGGCGTCAATCGGTTGGGTCGGTTTTGGGTTCGGGTGAAGATCAGGTTTTCGGGTGGAGATCGGGTCGTCGCCAGAGCTTCAAAATCATCGTCAGAGCTGCAAAATCATCGTCAGAATCTGCAAATCATTGCCGGAAAATGTAAAAACTCACCATATCTGCATCAAAATCGCCGAAATCTGCACCAAAATCGCTGAAATCTGTTGGGAATGGCCGGATCTAGAAAAATCTCACCAAATATGGTTGAGAACTCGCTGGATTTCCTCGAATTTGAGTGTGAATTTGTTTAGTTTGCATATAACCTTCGTCGGGTCGGGTGGCTCGGGTTTTTGTGAAGAAAACCCACCACTCGACCTGCCGGCGTCGGGCCTTGGGCGTGGAAACCCGAAACCGACCGACGGGAGTGTCGGTTTGGGCTGAACTCGGGTGGAGAGCGGGCGGGTTGGTCTGTCCGGCGGGTCACGGTTGGGTCTGGACATTCCTAGCTTTAATATTAACCTGTAACCTGCCATTACATTATTAAAACCTCATATTTGAATAACGCATTTATTTCAACTAAACATTTATAAAAAAATCAATCCATACATTCCACAAGTAAAAATAAAACAAATATCCAATTCAAGCTCTTTCCATACAATAATTGTTCACAACGCATACAATAACTCAAGATGTTTTATAACAATATAAAAAGTGTAGCATAATACTATTAGAACCAACGGAAAATGTCCTCATATGTCTTCAAGTAATTGTCAAAAGTAAATTCCCTAAAGTCACCAATAAGAAATTTGCACAAGTATAAAAACAATACTACATTAAAATCGTAAAGTAAAAACAGTAACTATGTTATAAGAAACATTTCTAACAATACATTAAGAGTAGCCATACTTATGAATTAAAATCACAACTCTTAATGTACAAATTGTAGAAATCAAATATAAATTTTCAAGTGTCATATAATACAATTAGTTTCTAAAATAAAGTACTAATCAATAACTATTTTAACTTGAAGATGAACCACCCCTATAGGTAAGAGCATCATCATAACCCTTGCTCCTCAAAAAGTTAAGAATATTCTTTTGGACCTCTTCTTGCTTAGCTCGTGCCTCTTGCTCCCTAGCTCGCTCCCCTTCATCCCTAGCTCTTGCCTCTTTGAGCTCAATTATCTCATTTTCTAATCGATGGATATATTCCATTGAGGAACTAGATGAGGCGGTGGTTACTAGAGAAGAGGAAGGTCTCATGCCAAGTCCTTTTACAATACCAGACTTCTTCTTAAAAACCAAGTTTGAGATCTCCTCTTGTGTAAGGGGAATTGCATTAGGATCTTGACAATGATTCTCTTGTACTTTGAGAATAGTTTCCTATCATTTAAAAGAGAGAAAGAGAAAAAAAAAAAAAAAACAAAAACAAACAATCACAACATTAATACTACATATGTTATAGCTTTACAAACATGATAGGGATGGAATGATAAGGATGGGATGATACACATACATATGTCACTTCATCCTCATGGTGTATCCACCTATTTGTATTTGGATTGAAATGAACATCTTTGTAGATTTTTGCCAATTCAGGAACTTGACCACCATTATTATTTGCCTGATTAATTAACATTCGAGTGTTAGATAAATATAGTTAATTAATCACAACATGTAATATACTAAGGTTTAAGAAAATGAAAAAACACGCACCTCCTCATCAACCATAACAGCAAGTTCCTTTGTCCTGCATCTATGTTTGCCTATTGTTTTGTTCTTTTTTTCAGAGTTATTTCTTGATTTTTCCTAATAAAGAACATTCAAGATATTTATTAGATCATGAATAAAACAGTATACATTTACTTCATCTAAGTATTAATCTAATCATTTGACAACATAATATTGTAAACATTGAATATTAATAATAATATACGCATAAATAATTTACCAGCCAGTCCTTATTGGTCCATTTCCCATCAATGAGTCCAGTCCACTGCTCAAGTGTGGCATTCTTTGGTGGGTGGCTTCTTGCATAGTCAGCACCATGAGATTGTACAAGTTTTTTATAAGCCTGATGCAACTTGTTAGAGTTGCAACTCAATAATCTTTCACATTTTGTATTTAATGTTTTCATTACCAAGTTCGAATCTCCTTGTAGCTCAAACTGATCCTGTAAAATGAAATGTATATTTATTATAAAAATATTATCATATGAATTTAATATGCTTAGTGACAACAAAGATGATTTAGACATTATCAATGTAAATTTACTGCGATGTTTTGAAGCACCACATCTCTAGTAGCAGCATCAACACTTTTCCAATTTTTTACGTTGTAACTGGCCAAATTACTTCGTACTTGTACGCCAATTTGATTGACAAGCTTGCACGCATTCTTCCCAACAAAAGCATCATACTCTACAGCTATACGTACTGGCAACTTACCACTTTTTTCAACAAGTGCCCATACTGCTATACCACGTGTTGTTTCACGGGTATTTCAGCTAGTAGATCCTATTTATACATTATCAATGTTAAAAAATTATACATTCCATGTACATTAAGTATAATCTCAATAGTAAAGACAGGGTGTAGTTGTAATTAAGTAATTTTTATGTAATTACTAGTTGTGCTAGTTAATGCGTCGGTAGCATCCGCACTAGAAAAACTTTAGGCAGGAGGATTTCCTTTAGGAGGTGTTTCCGTAGATTGGATCGTAGATCGGACCACCGGTATAGATGCCTCACCTTGCGAGCGTGTAAGTCGTCCTGGTGCCATCTGTAACTTACAAACATACATATAATGGAACAACAAAGTTATTATCATCTATTGTACCCTATGGAACATCTATTGTACCTTATGGATTATAGAATTAGATGACTTATCATCATTGTTATCATCACCAATAGGTGGTACATAATCATCATCTATCACAACACTAGCTCTACTTCTTTTTCCTTTTGCACAATTGGACTGAGCAGAATCCTTTAGAGAAGTTGAGATGTGCTTCAATCCCAAAGCATTAAATCTCTCTTGGTTTTGCCCCATTCTATCCAATCTTGCCATCTCATACCTCGGTATATTATGAGTGTATTTGGCCTTTTTGGGCATTTTTTGAAACTATGTATTGACATGAAAGATAAGTACAATTGCTACTAACTAAACATCATAGTTCACACAATTATCCATATCAAGCAATTCACAAGTGCAAAATTTGAACACAATTGATACTAACTCAACACAACAAATGACCACATCAATATCCATATCAAGTTCAAGATAAGCACAAAACATCTCAATAACAATTACTAACTTTACATATCATAGTTCACACAATTATCCATATCAAGCAATTCACAAGTGGAAAATTTGAACACAACTACTACTAACTCAACACAACAAATGACCACATCAATATCCATATCAAGTTCAAGCTAAGCATAAAACATCTCAATAATAATTGCTACTTAGACAAGTATAAAACTTTAAGACAAGCACACACCATTTAAGACAATTGTTATGAACTCTACATATCATAATTCATATCAAGATCAACATCAGGTATGTCCTGCTCTTCATTTTGATTAGCGTCTCTTGAAGTTCCACCTTTAGAAACAACCTCAGTTTCAACATACTCATACAGTACTCAATAATATTGTCTTCAACATTTATAGGGACAACATCAACAATTGCTTCTTGTTGGAATGCGTCACTATCTTCTGTATTATCATTGGATTCTCCGCCTCTGACTTCCGGGACATCAAACACTCCCTTATGTTGGATGCATTGCACAATTTTCCAAGGGTCACGCAATTTGGTATCTTGAAGGTAGAAAACTTGTTTCACTTGACTAGGAAGTATAAAATGGTCATTTTGATATCATCGACTTATAACATCAATGCTCGTGTAGTGTGCATCAGTTCTTATCGTTTTCCTTCGACCATTAGTACTAGTATTATACCATTTACACTGGAACAAAACAACTTTATGACGAAACATATACTCTAATTCCCAAATTTTGCACAAATGACCATGGAAGTCGTGCATTTCTCCCTCATGGTCCCCTTCAGTACATACACCACTGTTTTGAGTTACACGACGATTGTTTAGGTCCCTTGTATGGAACTTTACACCATTGACCATACAAACTGTACTCCTTCACATGCGGCTTAGGACCATTTGCTAATGACCATAACTGTTTAGTAGCTTCTGATGACTCGTTAACTTTGAATCTATTCATCTATAATGACATACAACAAGTGATATTAATTAGTAATAAGCAATGACGAATAAATTTAAATGTTTAAATTTATTGGTATGTGATTAAATTTCAAATGTCTTACATGTTTTCTAAACCACTTGGGAAACTCTTATCGTTGAATTTGAGTTATGGCTTCTCCAGTAGAATTATGCAATGTGTTTTTGTGTTCGCTGTTAAAAATAAGGTGATTTATTTTCAGCTAAGCATTGCAGATAATATTTAAAACTTGATCAAACAATATATGCATTAAGAAATCACATACTTTAAATAAGGCTCTAGCTCAGGACTATTGTACAATAAGTACCAATGAGCAGTATCAAGCAATGTATGAGAAGTTGTCATCATTCCGCCTACCACCTGTGGGTCGGGCAGTCTGTGAAAAAACTATTAGTCTTTCGTTAGATTCACCAAAATCTTTATTTCTTTCTCTTCGATTATGCACAGTTTTGATCCCATCAATATACAAAGACCAGTTGTTAATACAATCTTTAAGAATGTAAGCCTCTGCAATCGAACCTGTGGGGACTATTTTTGCCGTCCTCGGCAAGGCTCTGGGCGCAGTGTTGAGGAGGCTCAGAGTGTCCCACATCGAAGAGAGCTTCCCCCACTTTCAACCTTATAAGCCATGAAGCGAAGGAAGTAGTGTACCATCATTCCCGTGTTTCGAAACACGGGAATGATGGTACACTACTTCCTTCGCTTCATGGCTTATAAGGTTGAAAGTGGGGGAAGCTCTCTTCGATGTGGGACACTCTGAGCCTCCTCGGCACTGCGCCCAGACCCTTGCCGAGGACGGCAAAAATAGTCCCCACAGAACCTTCTGGTCGAGCTCGGTTGGAAACGTATCTTTTCAATTTTCCAAGGTACCTACGAGGAAAAAATACGCACAGTATGTGATTTTATACCACATGGGAAAGATGCAATTGATGAATGCATCAAAGGATCTATTTACCTTTCAATTGGATACATCCACTACCGGGCCTCCTAGAATTGCTTCTCAAGGCAAGTGAATAGCAAGGTGGACCATAACATCAAAGAATGCTGGAGGAAAGAACCTCTCAAGCTTGCATAGTATAAGAACTATACGTTCTTCTAGTTTCTCCAATTCACTCTGCTTTAGGGTCCTTGAGCAGAAGTCTTGGAAGAAGTTGCACAACTCAAACAATACAATACTAATGTCTTTATCCACAAACCCTCGCAACCCAATTGGAAGAATTCGTTGTAGTAGCATATGATAGTCGTGGCTTTTCAAACTAGATAATCTACCATTTTTTGCATTCACTGACCTTGATATGTCGGCTGCATAGCCATCCGGATACTTGACTGATCTCAAAAAGTCATAAAAACCATCCTTTTCATTGGGGCTTAATGAAAAGAAAGCCTGAGGCTTGTCATATGATCCATCAAGACGTTGTTTCAAATGCAACGTGTGTCTAAAGCTCATATTTTGCAAGTCTATCTGTGCCTTGTCAATGTCCTTGTTTTTCCCCTCAATGCCCAACAAAGTACCATAAGTACTCTCACTTAATTTCTTCTCCACATGCATGACATCAATGTTGTGCTTAAGCTTCTTATTTTTCCAATATGGAAGCTTGTACAAAATACTTAACTTTGACCAATTTAGCTCCCCAATGAGTTGTCTCTTCTTATTATTTGGATGCTTTCCTAAAATTATATTTGGCATTCTATCTAGCTGCTCTTGTATCTTTCCCACTTGTAACACTAAAGATCTCTTCCTTTTCTCCGGTAAACCATCATGCAACCGACTATGTCTCCAACAATGTTCCATAGGCAAATAAGCTTGATGGTTAATGAATCCAATTTTACTTTCCAAAGCTTCTGAATATGGTTCATCGTTGCAAGTGTAATAAGAATGATAACCCTTTGTCCACCACCCGGACACGTTACCAAACCCAGGATAGTCATGTATTATCCACAACAAAGTTGCACGCATCTGAAAATGCTCTTTACTATAAGCATCATAAGTTTCTACACCTTCTTCCCACAACTCCTTCAACTCGTCAACTAATGGTTTCAAGTAAATATCAATCTCATTTCCCAGTTAATGGGGACCAAGAATAAGCAAGGACAACATAAAATATGGATCCTTCATAACCAACCAAGGCGGTAGGTTATAGGGAATAAGTATGACAGACCACATACTATAGTTGTTATTCATATTCCCAAAAGGGTTAAATCCATCTGTAGCCAACCCCAGCCTTACATTGCGAGGTTCGAGGGCAAAATCAGGATGTTGTGAATCAAACTCCTTCCACTCCTCATTATCAGCCGGATGCCTCATTATCCCATCGTCCACACGTTTGTCTATATACCATCTCATTTCCTTAGCTCTTTGGCCTGACATGTACAATCTCCTCAGTCTTGGTGTCAACGGGAAGTAACGCAATACCTTATGAGGAATCTTCTTACCTTGGGCATGTGTATCCTTGTATATAGGCGCCTCACACATCAGAAGTTTATCAAGGTTTTCATTTTCCTTCCAAAATAGTGCATAATCATTTTTGCATGCATCTATATGCTCATATGACATGCCCAAGTCACGTAATATCTTCTTTGCTCCATAAGTTGACCTTGCAACTAAGTTACCTTTTGGTAAAACCTTTGTCAGTAATTCTAGCATCATATCAAGTCCTTTATTACTCAAGTTGGTCATAACCTTTACATTCAACATCTCAATAACAAACTTCAAGATGCTATAATCAGTGCAACTTGGATACAACTCACACTTTGCATCTTCCTCAAGTTTGTCAAAGTTACACACTTCCTTATCTTCGGTTGCATTTCTTGGTTCTCCTTTAATTCGGTCACCTACCAAGGCATCAAGACCATCCATATGATTACCATCCGACATATCATTATTGTGAATATTCTCGTTCAATACACAAGATTTTCCATGACTATACCAATTAATGTAAGATTGCATAATCCCACGATGAAGTAAATGGATACGCACAGTATGAGGAGATTGTCGATAGCAATTCACACAGTGAATACACGGGCACGAAATATTACCACTCAAGTCCACAACCGCTCTTGCAAAATTAATGAATGCATTGACCCCTTCAATATATGGATGACTTAATCTACCATTAGGTGTCTTACCCATTGTCATCCAACTTTTATCCATATTTGACTACAATTGCAAGGTGAATACTACTTTAGTAAAATAAGGACAACGCATGCATAATGTATTCTAACATCAAGTCTATAAGCTACTTAGATAAAGTTCTATCCCATTTATGAATGCACAAGTCTATATCAATACTTAAAACGAATATACATTGCACACACAAATATACACAAGCATAGAGTGTTTACAAGTATTGAAATCAATTAAAGTACTATTTATCACATCTAATCAACAAGGTCCATTCACATTTGCAAGAAACTAAAAACACTCCCAATATGAATTTAAACCACCTTATAACACCATGCAAGCCACCCACTTGCTCCAACACAACAACTCACTACAAAACCAATCATAAACATCACAAGTATAGAGTGTTTATAAGTATTGAAATCAATTAAAGTACTATTCGTCACATCTAATCAACAAGGTCCATTCACATTTGCAAGAAACTAAAAACACTCCCAATATGAATTTAAACCACCTTATAGCACCATGCTAGCCACCCGCTTGCTCCAACACAACAACCCACCACAAAACCAATCACAAACATCACAAGCATAGAGTGTTTACAAGTATTGAAATCAATTAAAGTACTATTCATCGCATCTAATCAACAAGGTCCATTCACATTTGCGAGAAACTAAAAACACTCCCAATATGAATTTAAACCACCTTATAACACCATGCAAGCCATCCGCTTGCTCCAATCCAACAATCCACCACAAAACTAATCACAAACATCACAAGCATAGAGTGTTTGCAAGTATTGAAATCAATTAAAGTACTATTCATCACATTTAATCAACAAGGTCCATTCACATTTGCAAAAAACAAAAAACACTCCCAATATGAATTTAAACCACCTTATAGCACCATGCAAGCCACCCGCTTGCTTCAACACAACAACCCACCACAAAACCAATCACAAACATCACAAGCATAGAGTGTTTACAAGTATTGCAATAAATTAAAGTACTATTTACAAGTATAGAGTTTTGTAGGTATTTAAACAGATTTTACTTACTATGATCAAGCTAAGCGTACAAGTCTGATTTGTTGGCTAAGCTTTGGTCTTTGATTTTCACAGATCTAAGCCTCATTTTATTCCCCCACAGCAACCAAAACAATCAGTAACCTTGTCATCGCATTCAACCAAGAACCATTAAATTTCTTCCACAGTACATGAATAAATAAAAAAAACACAGTCCAATATGTCATAAAGCTTCACCCTTTTTGTTCTAGCAAAACATAAATTGGCAACCCAGTACAAATACATGAAGCAATAAACTAAGTCTTGCAAGCAATCGTAATATATACATAAACATTAATTCTAATAAAACATAGAATGTCAGTTTTGAATTATAGAACATTAACTGAAAAAACACTCTTTAGTGTTATGAGTGTTTGGCAAATTATAGTGAATAGCGCTTGATTTATGTATCATGAAAGGTAAAATTAGCATTCAAGCAGAATTTATAGTCCCCTTACTGAGTGAACCAAAATTTATAGTCCCCTTAAAAACCAAAGCCTTCAAGCAGTCATAGGCCAAGTATTAGAATAGATTAAAACAAGCAGAAAACCATCCCTATAATTCTTCTTCTTCTTCAAAAAAAAAAAAAAAGAAGCTTATCGCCACATCAAATCCCTGCCAAGGACTCAAAAAGAAGCTTATCCCTATAATTCTGAGTTCATGTTGAAATTTTTAACATGAACTCAGAATAGGAGATAATCCATATAGTTCTGAGGCATAAACAATAAAGCAATAAAGTGAAATAGATATGACCCATAGTATGAAGTAGTCTAAAAATGCAGCCTATTAATATGTAGTAACTATTTAAAAAAAAAAAAGCAAAATTTTGACCATTATAGAAATAATCCAATACACAAATAAAAACCAACAAATTGATAAAACAATATCTACAAAGATTTTTTTATTTTTTTTTAAAAAGGTAAGCAGAACCATATCTACAAAGATTAAAAAAAAAAAAAAAAAAAGAACAAAAAATCCAACGGAATGAGTTAAAAGAGCAAAATGTACCCAAAAAAGGTGAGCAACAGATCAGCGACGGAATGGTGCTACGGCGACGGAATGGCTATGTCGGCGGCGAAATGATGAAGATCGGTGACTGAATCAACGACGGAATGGGAAAACGGCGACGGAATCAGTAATGGAATGGGTAAATCGGTGACGGTTTGGTGATACTAGTAACGGTTTTGTGATATTGGCGACGGATTTGTGAGTGTTGATATCAAAACGGTTTGGTGAGGCTTTCGGCAACGGTAGGTGAGGCTTATCAGCGACGGTCTGGTAAGGCGTATCGGCAATGGATTTGTGAGAGCTTATCGGCGACGATTTGCTATCATTGGCGCTGGTTGGGTTTCTCCATGTCGGTTGGGTTTGGGATCTTAAGGTCTGTGTTTTTTTTTTGTTTTTTTTATTTTTATTTTATGAGAATAGGAGCTGAAGGCTGAAGGTCTTTAGTGAAGGGTATATATATGGTCTTTAGCGATGAATTAGTTCCGTCGCTAATGGCTATATTTCGATGCAAAAGGTATAAGCTTTAATGTTTTTAGTGACGAAAGTATTTTTCGTCACTAAAAACCCAGATGGCTGGTCTTTAGCGACGGAAATAATTCGTCGCTAATGCCAAACTTTCGTCCCAAACAGATATAAGGGCTTAATGTTTTTTAGCGACAAATGTAACTTTCGTCACTAAAGAACCCATTGGTATATATATGCAGGTCTTTAGCGATGAAAGTAAATTTCGTCACTAAAGAATTAGGAATTTTTATGTTTTTTAGAGACGAAACTAATTTTCGAACCTATAGATCACTTTTAGTGAAGAATTGAGATTTCATCGCTAAAACAATGTGGTGAAAAACTATGAATACTTTTAGCGACGATTATCTTTCGTCGCTAATTCTTCCTTATAGCGAGGAAAGAATTTTCCTCACTAATACTATCCACAGCAATACCTATAACGACGAAATATTTCGTCGCTAAAAATTCCAACTTTTAACGACGAAATATTTCGTCGCTATGGATTAATTGTGTTCGCGCCAAAGTCTCCCTCCACTGGCGCCCATTTTTTCAGATCACAATAGCGACGAAAAGTATATTTCATCGCTAAATGTTATAATTTTTTTCATTATTAGCGACGAAATTCAAATTTCGTCGCTAAAGATGTATTTTTAGTGACGAAAAAAATTTCCTCACTAACTTTCGTCGCTAAAGATACATTTTGTTGTAGTGCTTGCTTGATCTCTAGAAATGTCGATGGCTCTAGGAAACTATTGGGGTTGATAACCCTTGAGAAACCATGAGCATAGTTGGTCTAGAAATTGGATTAGCATGCAAGCATGCAACTGCCAACTTTATGATGAGTACCAATTGATTCTCAACCTAGAGTGTTGGAGGTAGAAGGCGTATGTCTAACAAATCTTTCAATAATAAATTCTCCTCCTCAAATGAAGTAGATGGACAAAATTGGCCTATGCCCTTTTTAAAAAAAAATCCAACATTTTGCCCCCTTTCCCAAATTAATTAGGGAAATATCCCTCTTTTGAAACTCGATTTTCTCAAAATCAAGTTAAGCCCTATAGTGGCGTTTTTAAGGAGTCTATAGTGATGTTTTCAGGACTTATAGTGGCATTTTGGAACTCGAGCTCCTTGAACTCAAGTTATAGGTAAAAAAAAAAAAAAAAAAATTTGCCTATAACTCGAGTTCATGGAGCTCAAGTTTCAAAACGCCACTATAGGTCCTTAAAACGTCACTATAGGCTCCTTAAAACGCCGCTGTAGGGCTCCAAAATTTTTTTTTTTAAACTTGATTTTTAGAAAATTGAGTTACAAACAAAGGGCATTTCCCTAATTAGTTTGGGAAAGGGGGCAAAATGCCACTTTTCTTGCACAAAAAGGGAATTTGCCCATTTTGTCCTAAAGTAGATAGAGTGGAGATGATTTCACCCGGATGCTTTCCTTTGATCACTTCAATAGCCAAAACTCCAAAGCTAAACATGTCACATTTCTTTGTTATCTTCATTTATAAGCTAGCTTTGCAAACAAACAAAATATCGTGTCAATGTGTTCATATGCTCTCTATGTTAAAAACTTATTAAAAAACTAAGTCTATTACCTGGTGCAACTTATCCATATGTGCCGGCAAATGAAGTCTAATCGGATGAGTCTGTGCAACTTATCCTTATGTGCTGGCAAATGAAGTCCAATTGGATGAGTCTCTATTCAGAAGACTAGTTGTGCCAAAGTCTAAAACATGAGCCACATATTCATAGTCTAGCAAAACATTTTTGCTTGATATGTCCCTATGAACAATTAGTGGTGAACAATCGTGGTGAACAATTGGTATGAGCCACATACTAGAGCATGAGCCACACGTTTGATAATATTAACCCTTTTATACTATAGACGACTAAATTTCTAGTTCGCAATAAGTCAAACAAGTAAAATAGTTTCACAAATGCAAATTTGTATTGATGAATATATGGTACAATTCTCTGTGATTACAAAAGAGTGATCATCTGATTCGATCTCCTTGAAAGATTTGTTGATTGGAATTGTGGTAATGTGATTTTGATTCAAACACCAAATATACTTCAATTTGGTTGAAAAATAGATCAAAGATTTTTGAAACAGAATTACAATGAATCTCTAGCTATGAGCTTGTTAGAAATCCTTTATTCTTCACATTCTTCGTGTTCTTCGTGTGTTCTTTGTCTTTAAAGATTGTGGTGGAAGTTCTTTGGGGCTTTAGAGGCTTGAATCCGTAGAGCTTCGTTGATTTGTGGTTTGTTGAGGTTTCTAGAGGCTTTTAAGCTTGATTCCAGTGAACTTTGAGATCTAGGAATATGATTTGGATGATTCCTCTTCAAATGTTCTTCGTATTTGAAGGTTTGTGGTGGAAGTTCTTCGGGGCCTTGGAGGCTTGAATCCGTAGAGCTTTGCTGATTTGTGGTTTGTTGGGGGGTTTTTGGAGGCTTTTGAGCTTGATTCCAGTGACCTTTGAGATCTAGGCAGGTAGTTTAGATGATTCTGCTTTGAATGTTCCTTGCCTTTGAGTTTGAAGTTTTTGAAGTTCCTAAAGGCTTCAGGGCTTGATTCCAGCAGAGTTTCAATATTTCTGAATCTCCTTTGATGCTGCTTGTGCTCTAGATGGCTTGAGCTCCCTCCCAAGATGTCTTGGTTTTTCCTCCCCTAATGTCTTGGTCTCCTCTAGATGTCTTGGTCTCCTTTAAAATGCCTTAGGAAGGCTTCTGTTTATAGGAGTTTAGGGGTAGGTGAGCGACACATGGCGGAGTTTGATTGGTGACACATGTCATAGCCTGATTAGTCCGCTTATGTCATCGCTTACATGTTCTAGATTGATTATGTCATCGCTTACACATGCGAGGCTGCTTCTGTCATCGCTTACATGCACTGATGTGTGATTGGTTTATTTCAATGACACTTGGCAAATTTTCGTTGGTTTTTGAGTTGTGATAGCAAAACCTAGCAGCAGTATGTGGTGCTTTGTAATTGCCTGTATTTTGTGGACTTGGTAGTATGATGTGTCAGCTTATGATAGGTTGGGAATTTTCCCTCTCTACATATACCAATCCAATTCTTCAGCTCCTTCATCATTGCTCAAATTAGTGGCCAAGCTACCCCTTTCAAGGTACTCATAAATCAAAAAAGAGTTGTGTGAGTGTGAACAAAACCCATGCAATTTTACAATATTTTGGTGACATATTTCTGTTAATGACCTTATCTCATTCAACAACTCTTTTTTCTGTTGAATCTCACCATCACGAAGGGGTAGGAGCTTCTTCACAGCGACTATGTTTCCAGATGTTAGCCTTGCATTGTAAACGGCTCTAAATCCTCCATTTCCAATGCAAAACTTAGCATTAAAACCCTCTGTTACTTTAATGATTTCTTTGTACATTGCTCTTCCATCGAATGTTGATATTGAAAACACTTCTTCAATGTGCATGTCATTTGTTTGGTTTGTATGTGAACCATTCCCTTTTCCTTTAAAAAAAAAAAATTTCCAAGGCATGTCAATACAAGTAGAAGAGTTCCCAAAATAGGGAAAATGATTAAGAAAATGACTTTGTGTGCCTTCTTTGAAATTTGTTTTTCTTCCACACAAATTCTAGCATCTTGAAATTCTTTGCTATTGGGAAGAGGACCCTCCAACTGATTATAGGATATGTTGACATATGACAAGCCATGCATTTCTTAAAAAGTAGTGGGAATTAATCCAGAGAGGTTATTGTGGGAGATGTACAACAGCTCCAAGCTTTATAGATTACGAATTTATGAAGGTATTTCTCCTTCAAGCAAGTTATAACTCTAATCTAGTTGGGACAAATAAGGCAAATTACACATTTGAACTGGAATGTCTTGACTAAAATTGTTGTTGCTCAAATTCAAGTAGTGTAGTTTCAAAAGGTTCCCAATATTTGGTATTAACTTGCTGAATCGATTAGTGGATAGATCCAGATATTCAAGATTTTTCAATGATCCAAGCTCTAGAGGAATATCACCTGAAAGTTGATTTTCATTCAACATCAGCCTCAGTAGAGATGTCAACTTTCCAAATTCCTTTGGAAGCACCCCAACCAACTGATTAGAAGAAAGATCAAGCAATTGGAGTTGAATCGAGTCTCCAATTTCAGGTGGTATGCCACCAGTAATATTGTTTCCAGCCATTCGTAAGGTGGTAAGTTGTGGGCACCTACTCCAATTTTGTGAAATTTCACCATAAAATCTATTGTAACTTAGGTCCATGTAATCCAAGTTTCTGTAGACACCAAAATCGTCAGATATATTTCCAAAGAGTAGGTTTCTTTCAAGGTGGACTCTGAACAAGCTTGTGCAGTTTCTCAAGGTTTTGGGTATTGGACCTATAAGCTGGTTGTTGAAAGCAGAAATGTTTTGAAGAGATCCACTTTGGCATAATTTTTGAGGCAAAGAGCCGGTGAAGTGATTTGTATCTAGATGTAGTGCTGTTAATTTCATCAAATTCCTATCTCTTGAGGAAGTAGACCAGAAAATTGGTTATCACGGAAAAATAAAAATTCTAAGTTGCTCAAATTACCCAGTGAAATTGGAACAGTACCATTTCATTGATTATTGTCCAGTTGAAGGCTAATTAAGGACTTCAAGTTTCCTAATTCTTTAGGAATGATGCTAGAAAGTTGATTGGCATTCAGGTGTAACTCAGATAGATTGTTGAGAACACCTAACAATGTTGGAATTGAGCCAGAAAGGTCATTATATTGAAAGCTTAAAGGGAAAAGAGACTTCAAATTTCCTAATTCCAAGGGGATGGAGCCAGTACAGACGATTTTCATACGTATGCAACAATGTTAGCTTTTCTAGGCTTCCAATACTAGAAGGTATGAGACCTGTTAGGCTGTTGTTTTTCATGTTAAGTTCAACTAAATTGGAGAGGTTTCCTATTTCCCTAGGAACAGAACTATAAAGTTGATTATCATATAAGTGCAAATAAACCAAGTTGCTCAGGTTACCTAAAGAAGCAGGAATGAAACATGAAAGGAAATTAATATTGAGAAACAAGTAGACCAGGTTGCTCAAAATGCCTAAAGAAGCAGGAATGCAACCATGAAGATGGTTGGCATAAAAAGAAAGGACTTCGAGAGACTTTAACTGACCTATTTTTGGAGTAATTGAGCCGTTTAACTGGTTTGTAGATAAATCCAACACCTCAAGATTGGTTAGTAGTCCAATATGTGGTGGGATTTCCGCCGATAACTTATTAGATGACAGATCAAGACGTATGAGTTTGGACAGGTTATTAATTTCAACAAGGACTGTACCAAAGAGTTCATTTATACTGAGATCAAGAAATGCAAGTTTTAGGAGAGATGAGAATGAAAATCCGTGGAGCGTACCTTTCAAGCCTGAGTTAGTTAAGTTTAATCTATTAACACTTCCTGCATGGTTGCAAGAAATGCCAAACCAACTGCATGGGGTTGAGCTGGTGTTTTGATTGTTTGAAGAATTGGTTGCATTATTAGGAAGGAGAGTCCATGAAGGCAGTGGTGGCTTGGTTTCATTTTGAAGAGTGGCCTTCCAATTGAGTAGAGCATCTACCTCTTCATTCAAAGAAAGAGAAGTAACATCAAATGAGGATTGTAACATGGCCAACATAGCCATTGAAATGAGGGAAAATACATCTTTCAAGAATGACTTTCCCATGGTATTAGTTTTACAAGTTGCAAACTGATTCAGTGCTCTTTATCTTAATGTGTCTAAGCTGCCCCCCATTTCCTTTTTCACACACTATTTATAGGCTGAAGATTTGGGTGTGCCTCCAGCAATAATTTTGGCTGTCAAGGAAAATGAAATTGATAGTGACAATGGATCAATGACTTGACTTTCACAATGACATGAACCTTTTTTTTACTAGATGGTCATCATATGTCATTATGTTTAACCTACTTTTTTTTTTCCCAAATAGTTGATTTTGTTTCAAATTTTGCTAGAAATATTGGCACTTGAAAGCTAACCACATTGTTTTATTCTTATTAAGTAGTCGATCCAAATGATTGAACTAGTTAATCAATTCCCCCATTTATTCTAATCAGTCTTAACAGAAAACGTCTCCTCAACTCCCCAAACACTTTTCTCTATCTCTAAACCTCAAACCCAGAAAATTTTCAGCCTAAAGTGATCTTCCTATCTTTGGTATGATCTTGTTTTCCATCTTTTTCATGCATTTCATTCATATGGATCTAGGTTTTTGGGTTTTTGAAAAATTTTGGGGTTTTTCAAAATTGATGAGACTTTTGCAAAATTTTTGGGTTGGGTATTGCTTAAATGATCTTAAATGCTCATGCATTGCATCACATTTGCATTTTAACAATGATTCATGCATTTTAGATGAGTGTTTACTATGTTGAAATGATGTATGCTGGTAGGATTGGATTGGGCTGAGCCCATGATGTTCTTATTGTTGCATGTCACATGCTCATGCATTTTTCATGCATATGTACCATTTTTTTTTCTTTCTTATTGATTCTAATCTGTGTTGGTACTTTTCTGCTTGTCTCTCTTTCTTTCGGTTAGTTGCTTTATGGCACCTAAATGTAAATCTAATCTGTCCTGGAACCCACTTTGTTCCGGCATCTACTTCTGATCCTACCCCCTTTCATGTTCGGTTCCGTGATGAGAAGGCCAGTACGGACATCTTGGAGAACTTTTCCCGGCGTGGCATTCATTCGGAATGCCAAGTCATCCTATTGGACTTTTTCGATACTGACCTTCCTACTGTCATCTACAGTAGGGGTTGGGAGTCACTGTGTGGCATCTCGATCACTTGTCCATCCATGATCATACAGAAGTTTTATTCCAACATGCATAGATTTGAATATTATGTACCTCATTTCTTCACTCGCGTTCGTGGTACGTGCATTATAGTCACTCCGGATCTTATATCCAAGGTGCTACACGTATCGAGGGTAGCACATCTTGACTACCCCAGCTGTGATCGTCTTCAGACTATGTCCAAAGACAAACTCTCATCTCTTTTCTATGAGACACCTTCATCTTGGGGTGACCGTCGAAACACCCCTTACTTGGGCTTTGCAAAAGGTCTAAGGTTCTTGAATATGGTGATGACATTTGTTTTACATCCCTTGTCTCACTATAATTCGATTATAAAGCCTCATGCACAATTTTTTTTATCCCTCATTGAAAGGATTATCATAAACTTTCCCTCTCACTTCATACTCTCCCTTATAGATGTCTATAAGGATACGACAACCCGTGATAAGCTTATCTTTCCTTCTGCTATCATGCGGATCATTTGCCACTTCTCTATCTCCTATCCTGAATTAGATCACTTTGTTGTCATGTGTACTATAGACGCGATGACCGTTAGACGGAGCGAGGCCCAGCTTTGACCGAAGCAACCATGGACCGAGACGGCAACTCCTCCAGCCCGTTCTACTTCTTCCACATCCGCTCCTTCCTTTTCCGTGGGTGGTATGACTCTCGAGGTGGTCATGGCGCAGCTTCAGCGCATGGATGCTCGCCTTGACACTCTAAGTGATGAGTTGTGTCAGGTGAACACCTGTGTCACTCGTATTGCTAGACGACAGGCTCACCTTGGTGGCTTCGTAGCGTCTCCCTCTCCTTCTCCAAAGGCTTCAGAGGATGAGAATGATGATGGTGGTGATACTGATGAGGATGAGGATGCTAGCTCTTTCGGTGACGAGTGATGACTGCTTCTCAGTGACTTACCCTTTGTCATTCATGACAAAAAGGGGGAGTAGTTTTTAGTATAAGAATAGTCATGTACTTAGGGGGATAGTTAGTATAGGAGATATTTTTGTTAGGGGGAGTGTTTTTCTTTTTGAGAAATGTAGTGAGGACTTTTTGTATCTTTTCTTTTCTTTCTTTTGTAGATACATTGTTCTTATTTTGTGATAGCAAACTTTGTATTCATTTTGTTATATATATTGAGGTTGTTATTCCATTCTTTCACCCGTTTCTTCATGTGTTGTTTCTTTTCTCTCTTTATACATATGCTTCTTATTTATTGTATGCAATCTTTTATTCCTGTTTCATACTAAGATGCCGTGATGAGTTTTGTTTAAAGTGTTTTAGAAATACAGGTTGTCAAAGTCTTTCTTGCCATAAACTCTCTTCTTGCAAAGTTTTTCAAGAGTTTGTGTTAGGATTAGATTTTATTGTATTTAACAATTGATTATGAGCTGAGTGGTTTATGACTTCTCTTATATTTCATTTGTTTGTTGTGGTTTTGTCACGGATTGCCAAAAGGGGAGATTGTTAGGACATTTGTGAATCATGTTAGGAGCATATGTCATCTAGAATTGGCTAATCCTTTGACAAAATGCACTATACTTGTAATTTGGTAGATCTAGGATGTATTTAATACTTCAAGGAACAAGAGTTTCAGTCCAAGTATTAAAGTCATGCAAATCTGTCCAAGAAACAACTGAAGAAGTGTTAGATTTTAAAGCTCGACAGATAGCATCTATCAATGTTTAAAAGGGAGTTTCAGCTTGGTGCTCTATAGCTGCTCGATAGATAACCTATCTATCGAGATTTACGAAAATTCGTTTTTTAGATCTGATTTCACACCAATCCATGTATACATGTTTAGGCTTTCTTTTCTCACAACCCTAAACATATAGAAAGATTATTTTAAGGGCCGTCACATAATATACAAGTCTGTGAAACTTGATGCAAAGGTTTTTCACAAGCATATTGTAACCGGAGACATATGCCCTAGTTCATCTTTCTTTTGAAGAAGTTGCTGTGTTTGTACGCCATAGGGTTTTGTAACTAATAAGTTTCGTGATCTTCATCGTGTTGATGAACTGAAGAACTTTGTGGCTAACATCCTTCTCAAATTGGTGGTTAGTCATGTACTTAGATCCATGCATTGATTGGTTAGTCACATACTAGGAGCCGTGCATTGAAAATGAGAGATTGTCACTACAGAACAAGTCCAATTGGGTATTGGGATAAGGGTTCAACTGCAGGTTGGTATAAGGTACTATTCCTTTACTTGTAACCGTTTGTTGTGATAATAGTGGATTCTCAAGAGTGGTGACCTTTTCTGCTGCACATCAACTTAGTTGGTAATTTGTTTGTGCTACCACGCATATTGCATATAATTGAATCTAATTAATTGGTTAATTCATCACAAGGGGTCAATGCATTCTTGGCCTATCAATAAGTACAACCAAGTACATTTCAAAATAAATAAATAAAAACTATATTTCTACAACAGTTTCATTTAGTCCCTAAATTTTGAGGATTATCTACATATGTATCCTTATCAAACTAATAAAAATCAATCAATGATATGTATTCCTTTTAAGATTCTCTTCTATCTGAATCATACTCTTTGTCACTCTCTTAATTGATTTTTTTACTAATATTATTTTTAGTCTTCATCTCCCTTTTTTTTTTTTTTTTTTTTGTTCTCATAACTAAAATCAAGTCACTCTTCCTCTGGTAAATTAATTGCTCTATTCCGCACATGATCAAACTATCTTAAGAGATCCTTTTGCTCTCCAACTACTCTCTTTTTTCCTTTTTTTTGCATAATAATAATAATAATAATAATAATAATAATAATAATAATAATAATAATAATAATAACAATAACAATAACAATAACAATAACAATAACAATAACAATAACAATAATAATGTGAACATCAAATGTGTTAGGTTTTAAGGATTTAGGATCTAAATGTTTTTGAACTTCAATATGTAATGTTAGCAAACCATGATTAAAACGTTTGGTTTAGATTTAGGCTGCTCAAAGTGTATTTATGTATAAGTTGGAATTGAGTAATTGCAGAAAATTATTGTTTAATTTCTGCAAGGCTCGATCGATCAAAAATTAGACTCGATCGATCAAAGCTCGTGCAGAATGTTTTTCTGCAAAATTTTCCAACTCAGCCCAAGCCCATATGACGTGTAGGGTTTTATGTTTTGCCTTAAGTATAAAAGGAAAAACCCTAGCTACGTTTTAGAAGGTTGTTTTATGCTGTGTGTGTAAATCTCTTGTGAGATCTAGGGGTATTTGCCTTCATACACACTTAGGGTTATCAAGATCAAGATTGATGTCGAGAGCTTGGTGATCATTTCAGTTGCTGCATAAAGAGCTTAAAGAAAACACAAGTGGGAGTACTTGTGGTTGCTGTGAATCCAAGAAAGAAGTAGTTTGTGGAGTCGGAGCTATCACGTGGTTGTGGCAGTAAGTTTTCTACTCGAGGTGGCAATAGGATGTTAGTGGTCTAAGTCAATATTATAAAACTTCAATTCTTTCATAGTAGATTTGTTTTACCTTAAGGATAACTAGGTTAAATCCTCTCCAGGTTTTTTACCAGTTTGGTTTTCTTGGGTTACCATATCGTTATGTTCTTTATTTTCTGCATTGTTTATATGATATGATTTACTTGTGTTAACCTAGATCTGAATAATTTATTTAAGTAATCACTTGGCTAAATAACTAGGTTAATCAACTTGTGTTTTAAGGGGTCTAAAAACGTACAAAATATAAACTACTCCGGTGTCCACAACTTTCAGATCATGTGCACATTTTTTTCATATTATATGTAAAATGTGTGTTGAAGATCAAAGAAGTTAGTCTACACTGAACCTGATAAGAAGACTTACACAAAGGAACTAAGCTAAAGTTGTGTTCCTAATTTCCTATGCTACAAGTCGAATGTACATAAGTGTAAATACTGTTACCAATAATTACTGGTATAGTGTTGGTTAGTCAGTAGTTTAGTCTCATTGACACGTGTCCAATATGTGATTATTCATTAAGTCAATCTCTGTTGGTTATTAGATATTTTGTCAAAAGTTCAGTATCAAAGAACAAGTAGTTTAGTCTTATTTATTTATAAGTAGCTTAGTTAGTTAGTTGATGTGGATCTTTTCTGTTCAGAGTTAGTTTAGTTTGTTAACTCTTTCTTTCTTTGCTCTGTTAGTGTATACTATATATATACACAGAGTTGTATCTTTACATCTAAGCTTAATGCAAATATTCATTCAATCTAACAGAACTCAACCTCGTTTGTTTTTCTGGTCATTTCAAAAAATTCAGTCGAAATGCAAGCATGCGACTAGTTATAAAACCATAATTGCATAATTAAAATCTTTCTATAGCCTATACACTTTTCTTTTTATTTAGATAACTAATTCTCTTATTAAAACAAGGCAAATGAAACCACTAGTATTAAATACTAAACGAAAAGACGAAAAGAAAAAATAGCTTGGAATACAAGGACAATGGTTTACGTTTATTACTTATTTTATAAATTATATATATGTGCCTAATTTCTTTCAATGGACTTGGTTTTGACCATGGTGCTATTTCCTTTGGGGGGGGGGGGGGTGTTCTAGGGGGAACTGCTCCTTTCGAAGGTGTTGAAGGAATTTGCAGTGGAAATCCAAACTTCATTTGGACAATAATTATGAATGGCAACGAGTTGGGTTCGGGGCAGGTTTTTTTTTAACCCGAACTCGACCCACGGGCCCGCTATTGTAACCTGGACCTGACCCGTTTAATAATCGGGTTTCTTTTCCACCCCAAACCTGCCCCGTCAGACCTTGCTTCTACCCAGCCCGGGCCAAAATCAAAAACACAAATTTTGATTGATGATTTTTCAGCCCAAAATCACAAACACGAACACAAATCCAAACACAATCACAAACATAAACACAAAAATCGCAAACTCAAATTTCAGATCTATGATTTTCCCTTTCGAAATCACAAACACAAACACAAACACAAACCCAAAAATGATAAACACAAACACAAACTCACATGATTGAGATGAACTGAACCTAGAAAAAAAAAATGGAGAACGAGGTGGAGAGAGGCCGTGAGGCCATGGGCGAGGAAGATGAGAGGGGCGGAGGGCTATGCGACAGTGCGAGATCGGCGACGGCGAGGATGAAACGGAGTTGAGAGAGTAGAGGGCTGTGCGACAGTGCATAAAGTAGTATACCTTAGGGATTTCATTGCTCGGGTTCAAATAGAATTGGATAAGTTTGAAAGCATTATAAATGAGATGGAAGAAACAATTCACTGTTGCTATGCAGAGACTAGTTTAAGCAGTATAAGCAGTGATGAGAGGGAGTGAGATTAAGAGCTGAAGAGGTGAGAGGGAGAGGCGGCCTCAGTTGAACGAAATGAGGAATTGAAACTTTAGGGTTTATAACTATATGTATAAGGGTATTTCAGTAACTATATATATAACTGGGTCAGGTCAGGTCCGGGTTTGGGCTGGGTTTTGGAAAAACCCGAACTCGACTCGGACCCGTTTCAGGTTTTTTTTTTTAAACCCAAACCCGACCCTATTTTTTATCGGGTTGGGTAAAATTCGACCTAGTAAGGTTGGCTTGGGCCGGGTACCCGTGGGTTGGGTTGAAATTGCCATCCCCAACAGTAATAGCTCTCCAGCTACTCTCTTTCTCTGCCAAATAATAATAAACAATGCCCAAACACAAATCTTTTACATATAGTTGTTTGTTTCAATAAAATCTCTCATTTATCAAAAAAAAAAAAAATGAAAATGTTAGAAATATAAATTGAGAGAATATGTTTAGACCCCTTAAATAGATTGTTTAACCAAATTTATTAACTAAGTGTTTACTTAGATTAATTTTCAGATCTAGGTTAAACACAAATAAGTCATATCATGCAAAAATGCGGAAAAGTAAATAACACCACAATATGATTACCCAGGAAAACCAATGAAACTAAACGTTTCAAGGTAAAAACCTGAAGAGGATTTGACATAGCTATCCTCAAGGTAAACCAAATTCATTATAAAAGAATTGAAATTTTTACAAAAGATTTAACCCTAAATCTAATACTACCTCCAGTAGTAACTTACTGACACGACCATGTGCAAGCTCCGAATCCATAGAATCCTTCTCTTCTTGGATTTATAGCAACACAAGCACACCCTTACTTGTGACTTTGAGATTCCACTCAAAGGTTTCAAATCACCTTTTCTTATTGATTTTAATGCAGCAACTAGTTCTACCATTCCTTGATTGTAGTTTAAGCTTCGGTAAAATCTTGAGTAGTTAGAAGGTACGGAATCTCTCAGATCTCACAAAGTGTAACACAAAAGTCTTCCAAAAGTCTTCAAAACGTGGTTAGAATTTCCCTTTTATATGTGGAGAAGTTTAAATGAAACCCTTAACATTTTTGTAGATATTGGACTGAAATAAACTTTCTACAGAAAACTGTGTTTGCGATTTTCGATCGGTCTGGTCTAATTCTCGATCGGTCAAGAAAGACAGAACTTGACTTCTCATTTTCTGCAATTAGCTGGACTTCAAATCTTGAAACACACTTATTTAAGCATTGCCTAAACACATAGACTAGTTTTGCTCTCGGTTTGCCAACACAATACAATCATGATTCTAAACACTTAATCTAAATCTTTAGAATCTAACATAAATTTTTTTACAAACTACTGATGTAGCAATTAGTTATTAGTACATAAAAAAGTGATATTGATAGTGAGTCCAAATAAAAATAAGTAAGAAGTTGGTCATAACAACAGTTTGTAAATATGCTATAAAATAGATTGTGTTTGTAGCATTACTAAGAAAAAATTAAACTAAAGAAATTAAGCTACTCACTGATTCGTAGGACAACTTTGTCGGCCGGCAACTGTTAATATTGCAGAGGAGAGAAACAAAAACAGGAGAAAGTAGATTATCAGAACTGTAATGGATGCCTTGAGCTTCATTTTTGGCTTCTAGGGAGTAAGTTACACTTCCTTAGTAAATACTCTAAGAAGAGGTAAACTATACCTATGAGTTCCAAGACAAGAACATGGAAGTCAAGACAAGTATTTTTGTCGAAAACCTTTAATTAAAAAAAAAAAATTCGGAGGGTTTTCTTTTAAATATTCCACACCTGACAAGAGCAAGAAGATGAAAGATCACATCCTTATGACCTACTAGTAGTAATAATAACATTAGAAGACCTACTAGTAGTAATAAATTAAATTTTAAATAACTAATATAGTGATTTTATAATTAAGTTACCTAATCATTGTTGCGATGAAAATATGACCTTTTGGATTTTGTAGTTGTTCCCGCCATCCCCTTCTACATATCACATATGTTTATTACAAAAGTACTTCTATACATTTTTAATTATACTAATCCGTAGTAGGTAAGTTAGTGTATATTTTAATTTCTTTATATTCTATGTTCTCTGCACAATTCATAGACCTTTGCAACCAGCGAGATAAACGACCATAGACCTTTGGCGAATAACGGAATAAGATGATGCTCACGTGGTGAACGAGATCAACATATATATATTGTAAAGTTGTGATTTCCAATTAGCTTTTGTCGGCTATAATTCCATGCAAAAATTGATTGTAATTTCTTCAATCATTTTCTTGTATTTATGAGGGTTTAATTATAAGGGAAGAGTTTGAGAGATTGGTGAAGAATCAAGTGTTAAAAGACGATCAGTGTAGTACTTCAATAGTGATTTTATAATTAAGTTACCTAATCATTGTTGCGATGAAAATATGACCTTTTGGATTTTGTAGTTGTTCCCGCCATCCCCTTCTACATATCACATATGTTTATTACAAAAGTACTTCTATACATTTTTAATTATACTAATCCGTAGTAGGTAAGTTAGTGTATATTTTAATTTCTTTATATTCTATGTTCTCTGCACAATTCATAGACCTTTGCAACCAGCGGGATAGACGACCATAGACCTTTGGCGAATAACGGAATAAGATGATGCTCACGCGGTGAACGAGATCAACATATATATATATATATATATATATATATATATTGTAAAGTTGTGATTTCCAATTAGCTTTTGTTGGCTATAATTCCATACGAAAATTGATTGTAATTTCTTCAATCATTTTCTTGTATTTATGAGGGTTTAATTGTAAGGGAAGAGTTTGAGAGATTGGTGAAGAATCAAGTGTTAAAAGAAGATCAGTGTAGTTAGCGATTAGCTCACGAGAAGCTCACGAGAACAGTAACCTGTGAAAGGCGACGTGTGAAGCACATGACTAGAAGCTGAAGAGTCATACCAGACTGTCAAATTCACGAGTACTTTGCGAAAAAAGCCATCTTAAGAGGTACCCGCGAAACTCTCTATTTGGCAAAAAGAAAAAGTGTTTTACCAAATTCTTTACCTACACTATATATACCCTCATTACCCAAGAAATGGAAGGAGATAGAGAGTTAGAGATTATTATACCCAAAATCAACTACACATTTCCTCTTGGTTTTTCTCTACTCCTACCTTTCCATCTCTACATCCTTTAGAGATTCTTAGCCCAAATACTTACCACACCCAATCTGAGTGTTGAGTCAAGTTTTGGTGCTTTTGGGAAGTATTGGAAGGAGCCATTAAGTGGCAGATGCAATCGGGCTGAATTGCGAGATTTGGAAAGTTAGTGAAGACAAGACTCTGAGAAGTCCTTTGCTAGTAGGAGTTTGGAGGGTTTAAGTACATGGGGTGGACTAGGCTTGGAGGGTAGTTTGTTTTTTGTGTACTCCAACTTTATTTGCTAGTGGATCGATTTCGACTTGAAGGGTCGTGGAGAGGTTTTTCGTCGAGTTCTTCGGTTTCCTCTTCGATAACACGTCTTGGTGTTATCTTGTGTTTGCATCTCTCTTCTCTACTCTTTAAGCTTTTCATTTATTATTCATTGTGGTTGGATATGGCTTAGACTAGTGTTATCGGTTTATTGTGCATATTTACTCTTGTTCCACACTTTGTTAAGTTAGAGTAAAAGCAATCTAGCCATAATTTTAAAACTGAAGTCTGAACAAGTTTTAGTGTTTTCACACTAATTTGAGCTTCAATTGGTATCAGAGTGGGTACACTTTTTGGATTTCATTATCCTTGTGTGATCCTAGACCTCGTTTGAGATGGATAGATCTCAATCCCTCAATGCACCTCCTTACTTTGATGTGAGTAATTATGCATTTTGGAATGTATGTATGCGTGCTTTTCTATGTGCTATTGATGAGACCATTTGGGATTCTGTTGAGAATGGTTGGGTGAGACCTACAACAGCCAAGGCCGAATGGGATAAGGCTGCACTTGCTTTGGCAAATGCCAATAGCAAAGTTATTAATGCTATTTTTTGTCGTGTTTCTATTGATGAATTCCACAAGATATCTCATCTGAAGACCGTCAAAGAGGCGTGGACCATTCTTGAGACAACCTACGACGAAACCAAGAAGGTTAAGGACACCAAGCTTCAAATGCTCACTACTTGATTTGAGGAAGTGAAGATGAGTGACGTTGAGTCATTTGATTCATTCTATGGGAGACTCAATGAGATTGTTATTGCCAAGCTCAATCTTGGAAAGAAGATTGAAGACGCCAAAGTGGTGAGGAAAATCTTGAGATCCTTACCTGAAAGTTTTCGAGCTAAGGTCACTGCCATTGAGGAGAGCAAAGATTTGGATGAGATAGATTCAAGAGTTTGTTGGCTCTCTTCAAACCTTTGAGCTCGAACTGCACTCTCACAAGTCTAGCAAATCACTTGCTCTCAAAACCGTAAATGAGAAAATTGGTGATTCCTCTGATGAAGATGATTTTGAAAAAGAGGTGGTGTATCTTGCAAAGAACTTCTGGAAGTTTCTCAAGATGAAAAACAATCGGAAGTCATTTGGCAAAGGAAAATTTCCATCCTCCATGAAAGCTCACTTAGTGTGTAAAACATTAATAAATGTTTAGATCCCTAATTTCAAATTTAACCAATTCAAACTTATACTTAAACAATGGATGTGCGGAATGACAAGTACAAGCTAAAACCCAATCAAATAAACAATCCTAAACCATAATTAATCACAACACAGTAGCACTTAAAAGGTAAGAGTAAGGGTTAGAGAGATGCAAACACAAAAATAACACTGGCACGTGTTATCGAAGAGGAAACCAAAACTCGGCAAAAAACCTCTCTGCCGCCCTCCAAGTGGTGAAATGATCCACTAAAGAATAAAGTTGGAATACACGAATAGCAATAGACACTCCAAGCTTAATCTATCAAATGCACCTAAGTCCTCTAAGCTTCTTGCTCCAACAAAGTTAAGCCTAACTGTGTCTTCTTTAGCTTTTCGGATCTCGCAATAAGCCCATTGCATCAACCAAGTGAATTGGTCATCTCTGAACTACTTCCCAAGTACCAAAATACCTCCTCACTAATATGGGTATGGTGAGATAAGGATTTGGCTAATAATCCTCTCAAGGGTATGTCAATGGAGAGGATGAGAGTAAAGGAATTTGGAGAATTAAAAGTCTAAGATTATGGATGAGTCAATCTTGGCTTTCTCTGGGGTTTTTCTCTCAAAATTCTCTCTGGAAGCTTTCTACATGTCGTGGGTATAAGGGTATTTATAGTAGGGTATGCGAGGAATGTGAAAAGTCATTTTTCTGCAAAATAGGGCATTTTGGCGACTCACTCTCGAGATTGGAACAAGTCGCGAGTTTGAGTCGCGACATAACTGCCAAGCTAGACTGTACTTTTTTTCCTATAGTGCTTCAGCTATCGTGACCCTTCAGCTTTCTACATGCTTCACACGTTTGCCATGCAGTTATCTCACACACTTGAATTTCTTCACACTTTCTCACACACAACCCTTATATTATTCCCACCTAAATACATGGTATCTAATTGCTGAAATTACAAGCAAATTTGGCACGGAATAAAAACAACACATGGTTGAATAAATTCAACCTTACAATCTCCCCCTTTGGTTATTCCGTGACAAAACCCTAAAATAGACTCTAGACTTAAAATGTGAGTTGGGAACAATTGCCAAAACTCACTCACACCTAACTCTAGATTCTGTGAAGCTCTTGAATCATACGAACAAGTTTTACTGAAAACAATAACACAAGAAGATCATTGTAAGCAGAAATCTTGAAATGCATATGGAGCAAGCACAATGCGATCAAGCAATGAAGAATATAACAGTAAAGCATGGATTGACCAAACATGAACAATCACTATAAATATTGATCACAATGATCATGCACACAAAGAATGAACAACACTCAACCAATGAAAAATTCTAAGGTATTTGCATCAAGGATACAAGATCCAACAAGGGCATAAGAGTGCTAAAGATAATGCAAATATAATCTAAAAGTACTAAAAAGCTACAAAGCAAAGGTATATAATTAAGCATAGTTAAGTACACAACATAAACCATGAAATATGAACATAAACTATAAATAGCATAAAACAAAATATTAAGCATAGGCTTTTCTTGCTCTTGCTCTTCATCTCCATTTCTCCCATTTTAATCTAGCTCTTCCTCCCCCTATCATTACACTCCCCCTATCAACCATCTCTTCCTTTTTGTCATGAAATAGCTATTCCTCATCTTCCTCTAGCTTCATTTGGATTTGGTTCAATTGAGATTGGAGAGATGTGAACTTTGTGTCAAAACGAGTGTGTTGGGAGTGCATGATAGATGCAAGTTCGGACAACTTGGTGCTGATGTCTTGTACGGATGCCATAATGTTGTCTAACTTCTCATCATAGGGATGTGAGCTAGAGCGTGAACCACTATGAGGAGCATGACTCTCTTGCTTGACTCCCTTTCGGCTGTGTTCAATGATAGCATTGTGAGTGCGAATATTAATCGGACTTTGCTTAGGATAAGGATACTCATCTTCCAATGGATGAACGCCTTTGAGCTTCAACATTCTTGAAATGAGGCAGCAAAAAGGAAGATATTTCCTTGAGGCAGTTTTCTCAGCAGTCTTGCTCAAAATGTGGAAGATATGTGAGAAAATATATATTTTTTCATCAGTGATCAAGTCATAAAGGAATAAATCCCAACCAAGATTCATGTACCCCGTGCCTGAGAGAGGATAGAGGTTGTGGAACATGATTGTTGTGAGCAGCCTCAAATAAGGAGATAATAAGGAAACACTAACTAATTTCCCATTGGGAGAGAACTCCAAGTTTTCTCCAAAATTTTCCCAAAGCAAGTCCACCTCTGAATCCAAGTCATTATACATCAGTGGTTTTTGGAACACTAATTGGTTGATGTTCAAAATGATGGTGAGATAGGAGGGTGTAACTGTGAAGTTCTTTCCTCTAACCCAACATTTCAGCTCATCCCCAGCATAAATGGCATTTGCATAAAATTCCTTCACCATTTCTTCGTACGTTTCATCAAAGTTGGATAGAAGGAAGTTCCAATCCTTGGTGGCGAACCATCGCGGAATGTCCGTATCAAGAAGAAAAGCTTGCTTAACCACCCTTTCAACCAACATGGGGGCATGCTTGAAGTAGTTCTCATAAGCTTGAGATGTGGCATATGATTTGAACTTGTCGGCATCATAAAATCCTGTCGATGATCGAGTCTTCTTCGACTTAGGGCTAAGGCTATCAAGTTCAATCACCAGTTCTTTTCCTTTGCTATTACCTCCTTTCACAGCTGATTTCTTGAAGGGAGACATCTTCAAGCAATATCATGTAATATCAAAGAGTAAGATGAAATACAAAGGACAACAAACTTGATTAGCAACAAGTTAGTACCAACACAATGGACATTGAACTAAAACCCTAGAAACTAAAATTTGAAGAGTAATTAAAAAAATTTGACATATGATGACATAAAACATCAAAACATGATAGAATCATGGCATAAAGCACTAAACATGTTAAAGATTGTGTGTGTGTGTGTGTGTGTGTGTGTGTGTGTGTGTGTGCATCAAATGCAAAAGTGTACAAACTAGGACAAAAAGTAAAAACACATAATCATATGATGTTTCAAAGTCAAGAAACATGATTATCCCTACAACCTTGTATCCAATGGAATCTAAAGAGGCACATAGAAACATCTAAGAGACATTTTATCACGAACATGATATGAACAACACAACACAAAACATAGTAGAATGCACAAAAATGAAGAAAAAACATGCAAAACATACAGAATAAGCAATATACTAAAAAAACCATCAAAACCCATAAATCAAACACTACAAAACATCAACAAAACCATATTCAACAATCATATTTTCATATCTCAACATAAACACAAAATCCAAGAAAACTAGTGCTAGAAACTTGAAATACATTGAAAATAAGAGAAAACTCATACCTTTTCTTGAATATCAATGAAGGATTTGTTAGGATATGTGCCCTTAAATCCTATTGTATGATGCTATGCATGATATTATGTATGACATTATGTGAGACATGATGTATGACTTAATATTGTGTTTAATAAAGTTGTTTTATTCTTATCTAGAATAATGGTAACATGAATATACGGACATTATCAAATAGTCCATGAGATGCATAGTATGTGATTTATGTGATTTAGTCACAGAAGATGTAAATCACAAGTTCTTTGTAAACTCAGAATTTTGGTTCGTAGTCGGTGATGAAATTGGGCATTTCATCTGCGAAGACTATTACATATTAACTACGATGATTTGTCTTGATCATGGAAGTGGTGACTTCTAGTTAATATGTTGATATGTTTTAAGAGTTAAGACATATTGAACTGGACCGCTGTGAGATTTATTATTCTCCTAACGACTGTCAATTGAATAATAAATCTCACGACTTGTATTCACATGAACTCTTAATCCTGAGAGAATAATGGACCTGATCATGAAATGTAGGTTGCTTTGATATATCAGGAGTGAGATCTACAGTAACGGTCAAAACCTCAGTATGTTGGGCAGCCACATATAGTGTTGATGGAACATATATTCTCAAGATGGAATTCATAGTCTCTTAACGGAGATATAAAATATTCCTTTGAGATAAGTTTAATGGGTACAGTTATTCAGAGAGTTAGGCCTAACCACTTTAGTAAGACTAAAGTATATATTTGTGAAATTGGATTTCATAAATATATGGTGAATAACTCATAAGGATTAAACCGGGTACTCAATGATTAAGATGTAGTAATTCACAAAGTGGCAGTCTATTTTTATGACTTTGTGTTACTACGAATATTTTATGAAGGGGTTGCATGTATAATAAAGTCTTGGGATATAATTTATTAATAAGGCCTAGAGTGCAATTATATTTATATAGTGGTATTAAATATAATTAATGGTAACTTTGGACTTGTCAAGAGTTGACAGAAAAGCCCAAGGCCCATTGGAGCTAGTGTCTTATTTGTTCCCTTTTGGTCCCACTCCAAGCCACACACTAAAGCCCAATTGGGAAGGCCCAAAAGGCTAGCCCAATTAGATAATCAGTTATGTGGAGAGAAACATACAGAATTTTATATAAAAAAAAAATGGTTATGTATGTTTAATAAGAATAAGATATTTTCTCTAGAAACATAGAACTGATTGAGAGACCACACATCTTGGGCATCAAGTGGAATTGGAGTGAAGATTGAAAGTATTCCCGAGTACTTCTTCATTCGGTTTTGAAATTCACCGCATCAAGGTACACTCTCTTGTTCTTATATTCTGAAACTTACATAGTGCATGATATCGTTTTCGAATGAAGTAGATCCGTTTATTTTTCCGCTGCGTATGTTTTGTATTGGATGCAAACATGATGATTTCCCAACAGGATTGATGAAGATAATGGAGATTTTGTGAGAGAAAATGGAGGTTTTGGGAGAGGGAGAGGTGGACAAGACAATGAGGGTGCACGTGATGCGAAGGAAAACTAAAAAGTTTCTAAAAACTGTCTTGGATTTAACCCTATTTTTGCAAAACACGCGATTTTGGCGACTGGATTAACTCGCAAGCAAGTTGCCAGAATGAGTCACCAAAAACCCTTGAACAAAATTTTTGAAAGTTTTGTCTAAGTGTTTTTTGCGACTGGAAAGTCCACTCGCAAGCAAGTTGTAAATCCTTTTGTGTAAGCTCGCGACTGGAGCTTCTACTCGTGAACAAATTGCCAAATTGAGTCGCAAAAATGCCAAAAACCAAGAAATTTTGAAATTTTTTAAAGTATTTTTTGCAACTGGGGGATTGACTCGCTAGAAAGTCGCAAGAGCATCTGAATTAGCTTGCGATTGGCTTGACTCGCAAGTGAGTCGCCAAAACAGAGTTGCACAAATTTTGGATTTTCTGAAAAATTTTTAAACAAAAACACTTTCCAAAAACAACTAAAAATACTCAAAAAACTTTTTATGTTTGATCAACATATGTTTGAGTACGTACAACAGATTTAATCAAGTACAATCACACAAATGAATAACGCATTCATTGAATATAGACATGTGTGATGTGTGTAGGTATCAAATGTGAGATAGTCCTTAGTCTAATGTGAAGCTTCAATGATCAATTCAACCGAAACATACACAATTAGCACTAAGAAGAGTGGCCAATCTCAATTATAGAAATATGCATATATGACCTCCCACAAAACTTGATTGCATGACATTGAAGCTTTTCTTTTGGCTTTTTTCATTACATTTGATCATATAAGAACAAAACATCTCATTTTGAGATCGATGCCTGAAATTTTTGATATTTCAATTTGATGATTGAGCCTTTGGCTTTTTGGGCATCATATATTTTCATTACAAGTCGCTTTATCTTTTTCTTAATCAAATACTAGTATGTGCGATGGCTTTTGCAGCTCATTATCTCTTTTCGAGATTTGATAATTTTTGAGCTATAAACAAAAACATAAAAGAGTGGGAAGATATATGGGCACAAGTCTATGCATGTCTTAAGATCAACAAAACCATTGGCTAATCATTCATGACAAGTTTGATGATTTATTTACAACAATCACATAGATGTCAAGATTTTTCTCACAACGATATGAGTGCATAAAGAACAAGTTAAGCTCGTAAATGTACAAAGCCATTTATACGAAGTTACAAGGCAAAAAATGCGTGTGACAAAACACAATAATGCCGATCAAACCTTTTTGGATTTTCTACTTTTTAGATGTTTTTGGATTTTTGACACAAAGCAAGTAAAGATTGATCAAAAAGGAACAAACATTCAAAGCTATTTAAAAAAAAAAAAAAAACAAACCAGAAAAAAAAATGCTAGAGTGAAAAACATAAGCAAACAACCCAACAAAGTCATAACATATAGAAAGAATTAATGCATGGACATGTTCTAATGCTTATGCATGTGTACCCTTCTTCACCCACATGGCACATGCATTTGGGGTGATATCCTTAGAGGATTGGGTACTCGAGTTGCAATTCTCAAACCTTAGGGTGAAGTTTGCTAAGCAAGAAGTGATGGTGTCTATCATCTTCATCATATCACCAATATCGGAATCAACTCCTCTCCCTTTCAATTACTTGAGGTTCCCCTTGCCATTTCTTTGTCCTCTTGGCCTTTGAAACCTTGTGTTCTTCAATGCTTGAAGCTTGTGGCAATTAGGTCTAGTGTGTCCTTGAATTTCACAATGGTGGCAAAAATTTTGAGTTTGAGGACCTCTTTGTGACTTCAGAAGAGGCTTTCCTTTAGCCTTGAGTTTGGCCACAAATAGATTTGGAGGTTTTGTCAAAACCTTTTGAGCACTAACATTTGGCTTCTTCTCAATTTTCACATTCTCAACAATTGGTGTTGTTACCATTGGTTCCTTGGCTTTATCAAACTTCATCTCCTTAGACACATTGGCGCTTGAACTACTTTCTCTTGTGTATCCTAAGCCGCTTTTGTTAGAAATAGGCTTTTGATGTGCAAGAACTTCGTTAAGTTACTTGGAGGCAACACGCTCCACTTTAGCATTAGCTTGTAACTTCAAGCCCAAGAAACTTGATCTTGGAATAGGCTTCGTTTAAATCTTCATTTAGCACCCCAACTTCGTATTTTGTCTCTTTATACCTCATGAGTATTGTAATCTTGTTTAGCCTTCTTCATTTTTCTAATGGTTGCTTTAGCCACTCTAGCATACTCTCCGGACTTCTCAAGAAAATAGTTGTAGGATTCTTGCAATCCCTTTGCTTCTTCCTCTTCATCATCGGATTCCTCCCCAATCCCCATAGACTCCACTTCAGTGTGCTCTCCGAACTCTTCCACTAGAGTGCTCAAATCATCTGAAGAGTCTACGAGAGCAATGGCCATAAATGCGGAGTAGTTTTCTTCTCTGTCACAATTTTCTTCCGAATCTGAATTGGAGCTGTCTGAGTTACTAAGGGTAGTGGCAAAGACTTTACCCTTTGCCTTCAAATATGTGGGACATTCTTTCTTCACATGCCCATGCCCAAGCCCTTTGCACTCGTAGCACGTGACCACTTAAGATGGAGAAGAATCTTTAGAATCATTCTTCTTGAAATCCTTTTTATCCTTCTTAAAATTTGAGAATTTCCCTTTCTCAAAAGACTTCCCATCCTTTTGAATTTTAAGAACTTACAAAAGTTCTTAGTAAGGTATGCCACTTTGTTTTCAACCTCATCCTCATCTGAGGAGTCTTGAGCTTCCACTCTTTCATTAATCGTCTTGAGAGCAAGAGATTTGCTCTTCCTTTGTGATGGTAGAGATAGCACATAAGTTTGAAGAGAACTGACGAGTTCTTGAATTTTAATTTCATCAATATCTTTGTTCTCTTCAATGGCGGTAACCTTAGCACAAAAGCTCTCCGGCAACGATCGTAGGATCTTCCTCACAATCTTAGAGTCCTCCGTCTTTTCTCCTAAGTTGAATTTGCCAATCACCACTTCATTTACCCTCCCATAGAAGGAGTTGAACGAGTCATCTTTGCTCATATTTAGTTCTTCGAAGCGAGTGGTGAGCATTTGTAACTTGGTCTCCTTCACCTTTTTAGTGCCTTCATATGTGGTCTCCAAAATTTCCCTTGCCTCCTTGGAGATTGTAACATGTGAAATCCTGTGGAATTCATCGGCTGAGATACCATAAAAAATAGCATTTAAAGCTTTACTATTAGCATTGGCTGCTGCAAGGGTTGCCTTATCCCAAGTAGATTTGGCAGCCTCCAGCCTAGTTCATCCAATCTCAACCGCATCCCATACACTGTCATCAATAGAGCATAAGAATGCACGCATATGCACTTTCCAAAAGGCGTAATTTCTCCTATCAAAGAAGAGAGGTGCATTAAGGGATTGAGACCTTTCCATTGTAGGGTCAAGGATCACACTTAGGATGTAAAAATTCGACAAAGTGTACTTGCTCTAATACCGATTGAAAGCTCACTTAGTGTGTAGAACGCTAATGACTATTTAGAGCCCCAATTTCAAATTTAACCAATACAAGCCTATACTCAAACAATGGATGTGCAGAATGATAAGCACAAGCTAAAACCCAATCAAATAAGCAACCCTACACCATAATTAATCACAACACAGCAACAATTAAAAGGTAAAAGTAAAGGTTAGAGAGATGCAAACACAAAGATAACACCGGCACGTGTTATCGAAAAGGAAACCGAAGAACTCAACGAAAAACCTCTTTGCCGCCCTCTAAACGGTGAAATGATCCACTAAAGAATAAAGTTGAGATACACGAATAGCAATGGACCCTCCAAGCCTAATCTACCCAATGCACCTAAGCCCTCTAAGCTTCTTGCTCCAACAAGGTTAAGCCTAACCGTGTCTTCTTTAGCTTTCTGGATCTGCAATTAGCCCATTGCATCAACAAAGTGAATTGGTCATCTCTGAACTGCTTCCCAAGTACCATAATACCTCTTCATTGATATGGGTATAGTGAGATAAGGATTTGGCTAATAATCCTCTCAAGGGTATGTCAATGGAGAGGATAAGAGTAGAGGAATTTGGAGAATCAAAAGTCTAAGATTGTGGATGAGTCAATCTTGGTTTTCACTAGGTTTCTCTCTCAAAATTCTCTCTAGAAGCTCTCTACATTTTGTGGGTATAAGGGTATTTATAGTAGGGTACATGAGGAATGTGAAAAGTCATTTTTTTGCAAAAAAGGGCATTCCGGCGACTTACTTTGGCGACTGGAACGAGTCGCGAGATAACTGCTAGACTATACTTTTTGTCCTGTAGTGCTCTAACTGTCATGATCCTTCAGCTTCCTGCATGCTTCACACGTGTGGCATTTTGGCGAGTTTCCAGTTGCGAGTCACTCGTAAGATCTAGTTGCAAGAATCCTCTAAATGCTCACACACTTGAATTTCTTCACACTCCCTCACACACAATCCTTACATTATTTCCACCTAAATACAAGGTATCTAATTGCTGAAATTACAAGAAAATTTGGCACGGAATAAAGCCAACGTATTGTTGAATAAATTCAACCTTACACTCCAAAAATGACAAAAGAGACTTCAAGAAGACGGATGGAAAAGAGTCATCATCAACCTAAGGAATCATGTACTATGAATGCAATGGCCATGGGCATCTAAAGAAAGAATGTCCAAACTATTTGAAAGGAAAGGGTAAAGTGCTAACAACTACCATTAGTGACTCGAAGAGCTCAAATTCTGATGCAGAAGGAGAATGTGATAATGATGGAAATTATTCATCATTTATGGCGATTACCATGGTTGATTCTAAAGATGACTTGAGCGATTTGGTTGATGAATTTGGTGTACACTCCAAAGGCGAAGAAGTTGAAGTTTCAGATGATGAGAATGTGTAACTCAATAAGGGCAAGAAGAATCTTCAAGAAATGTATGATGCGTTGCTTGAAGATTGTGGCAAATATGCTAAGGTTGCCAAGAGTGCTATTAAAAAGATGAATAAAATTGAAGATGAGCACAAATCCACTCTTGTTCTACTTAAGGATGCCAAGTGTTAAGTTAAAGAGTTGAAGGAAGAGTTGTTAAATGCCTACTCCAAAATCAAGTTTCTCGAACTTGAAGTAATTCAAGCAAATGTCAAAGTGGAACGCATCACCACCAAGAAACTTGACAGCGTGCTCTCATCTTAAAACCCTTCCTCGGACAAGACCAGATTAGGCTACAAACATCAATCTCTAAAAAGAGAAAGAGCTGAAAAAGCCTTACTTTGAAAACTAGTTTGACTAGGAAAAGGTAAAGCAAAATGTATTCACATTGTATGATGCCATAGCCAAAGGCTTATTCCTCAAAGAAATATCATAAATTTCATGACATCGTTGCTCAAAAATTGAATTGTATTGATAAAAAAGTATGAAAAATGGAAGCCAAATGAAAAGCTTTCAATCAATGTAAACACTTTGGTGGGGGGTTCATATATGTTCATTTTTACTAGTGAGATAGGCCACTTGACTTCGTACTAGTTGTGTATGACTTGATTGAATTGATCATTGAAACTTCATACTAGACTACGGACTAGTTCATACTTGATTCACACACATAACACACAAGTCTAATGTTCAATGAATGCCTATTTCATTTGTGTGATTGTATTTGTTCAAATGTGATATGTGTATACTTAATTGCCTGATTATTAAATCCAAAAAGATTTTTGAGTGTTTTATTTATTTTTGAAAGTGTTTTTATGTATCACTTATGTTTTGAAAGTTTTTCCAAAAAGCCAAATCTGTTTTGTTGAAAAACTCCTCCAAAAGCATTTTCACGAGTATGTCGCGAGTAAGGTATCTCACACCTTAGTCGCAGAAATGAGGAAACAAATCTTCCAAAATTTTACATAGAGAGTTTTGTGACTCCCTCGCTTGTTCTTCACAGGAAACAGCTTCCTGTGAAACTTGCCCTGTGCATTTGAGGCATTTTGCAAGTAATTCGCAAGTACTTCACAAGTAGCTATCCCGTGAAATGAGCAAATTTTCGGTTTTTAAAGGGGCACACAGCGATAGTTTTTCAAAATCTTATTTTTGCCTCCTTCGTGCCTCTCTCAACCTAAAACACCATTTTCACTTAAATCTCGACCAAAACTCCTTGGATTTCATCTCTAAGTCTTCTCTAAGGTATGTTTTAACATCTTTTATCTTTTAATTCCTTAGATTAAGTCTTAATTTCTTAAAATTCTAGGGTTGGGGTTATTTTGAATGGGGTTGGGAAATTTTAATTTTTGTCAAATCTTTTTGATTTTTTCTTGATTAGGTTGTGTCCCATTTTGTTTGGTTGTGTTTTTGTTGGCCCCTAGTGACATTTTAACATGTATATAGGCAAGTTTTTCATGTGTTCATGCATTGTTTAATATATAAGTGTAGTGTGTGCATTCTAAGAGTTTTGTAAAGTGCCTATATAGTAATTTTTTTTTTTTCATTCTTTTGGACTCCAATGAGTACCAATTTTTGGGGATTACCATCATTATGCATGTTTATCATGTTTTGATCATTGTTTGTGTGTTTTACACACTTTGCCCCGTGAGTGCTTGTTCATGCATTGATCATGCATCTCACATGCACACTAGATGCACCCTTGATGCACATACTCTAACACTTGATATGTTTTGCATTCACTTATGCTAATTAAGTTCTTTTAGACCTTTTAGCACTTATAACATGTTCTTGTGTCTATGTTTTGCTTGTCTATTTCCTTTTTAGGATTCTTTTCTTATTTGTTCTTGTTTTTGGACTAACTTGTATATAATCAAGTTTGTTACCATTTTGTGTATAGTTTGTTTGTGTGTGTGGCTATTTTGCAATTGTCCCATTGATCTTCGCGTCATCTCCAATATCAAAGAGGACCCATCAATCGTCAAGAAACTTTGACAACAAGAGATTTAAAACTCTTTTGGACTTTCAATCCTTCAACAACAATTTCAAGAATGCTTCTACTGTGGTGGAAAGGATTGTGAGGTTTGACTCATTGGGAATAACCTTCATTCCTAAAATCTTTGCAAACAAAGATTGGGCCAGCTTGCTTGGTAGCTTTGAAGATCCCATTGAAGAGTTAGTCAAAGAATTCTACTCCAATGCATGGTTTATTGGAGCTGAACTAAAGTGTTGGGTTCGAAGAAAAGGCTTTTTCATCACTCCAGACTATCTAGCAAAGATCCTTTGCATCAATCATCCAGAAAATGTAGACACTTCTCCATATGATGACAGATTAGCACTCGTTGTTGAAATCCTTGAAACTTTAGGAGTGCATCATGAAATCATCTCCTTGGGCACCTCCATTGGTACTTCAAGATTTGAGCTGGAGAAGAAGACTTTCACCTTGATAACCTCTGTCCAACACAGGTTTCATTAACCTTGGAAGAGCAAAATTCCTATGCGATTTGATCAATGGAGCTCAAATAGACATTTGTGCACACATATTTCAAACTATGGGAAAAATTGTAGGGAGGTCAATTGCAAGAACATGTCTACCTTTCTGCAGTATCATTATGAAGATCATGACTCTCAAGGGCATTCGTCCTCCGAAAGATGGAACAATCTTGCCTTGTCAAGGACCAATTTCACTGCATTCTCTCCAAAGCAACAAGAGTCACTCATCTACCAAAGGGGCAAAGAAAAGTCCTTCTAAGCCTCTAAAGAGTGAATCCTCCCATCATGCCTCTCCTATTGGGAAGAGCTCAGCTGCTCCTAGTGTCTCCTAACTTCCTAAGACAGATGCTCCCTACACTCCCGAGCCTCACCTATCTAGCACTCAGCCGAGACCATCTACATTGTACATGTCATGTACTCTGACAACAATCGTGTTCAGCTTCACTTGAACACCATTGAGATATAATTGAAAGAGATTCAATGCAAGCTCGAGGAGAACCTTTAACTATTCGTCCAAAAAGGGGGAGAACACTTACTGTGAATACTATGACTATAGCATTAAGTAAGGGGGAGAGCATCATAGAGCTAGGGGGAGTGCATATTGAAATGGGGAGATCAATAGGCTCAAAAAGAGGAAGCTAACCTACAGTCAAACACCTTTCGATAGTCTAACCTTATGTGTTTTATAGTTTATGTCTTTATTTACAGTGCTTTATTTAAAGCTTTCATTACTTTAGTTTAAAACTTAGTTTTTCTTCGGTACTTTGTGTTCCTTGGTTTTTATAGCCGTTTCTTGATTCTTTTAGTTTTCTATAGCTTTTACTTTAGTTTCTTTAATGCATCATGTGGTTTGTTGGACATGCAATTAATTTGTGCACTACTCTTAATTGCTTGCGTGTCCGGATGATCATTTACTCGTTAAATGTTCGTTGTGGTCATTTCTTGATGACTGTTTCTATATGATCAAATTATGCTATATGTTCACAGATCTCTTAGTTATCTTGATCACATGTGTTAGGTTCTAAGACTTTAGGAACTAAGTATTAGAACTTCAATTTGTAATATGTTGGCAAACCATGATCAAAACATAGAGTAACGTTTAGACTTGCTCAAAGTGTGTTTTATTGTAAAATTGGAATTAAGTGATTGAAAAAATTATTGGACAAAATCTACAAGGTTCGATCGATCGAAAATTAGACTCGATCGATCGAACTCTTGCAAATTTATTTTTTTGCAGAATTTCCAATTCAGCCCAAGCCCATTTGACGTGTAGGGTTTTGTGTTTTACTTCAAGTATAAAAAGAAAAACCCTAGCTATGTTTTAGAAAGTCTTTGGAGAGTTGTGTGTTGAATCTTTTGTGAGATCTACAGGTATTTACCTTTATACACACGCATAGAGTTGTCAAGATCAAGATTCATGTCAAGAACTTGATGATCTCTTCAGTTGCTGCATAAAGAACTTTAAAGAAGATCTGAAACCTATGAGTGGAGTCTCAAAGTCATAGGTAAGAGAACTTGTGGTTGCTGTAGATCAAGGAAAGAAATAGTCTGTGGACTCAGACCTGTCATGTGGTCGTAGTAGTAAGTTTTTTATTCGAGGTAGTAATAGGATGTTAGTGGTCTAAGTTCTATTGTAAAAACTTCAATTCTTTCATAGTGGATGTGTTTTTACCTTGAGGATAGCTAGGTTAAATCCTTCCCAGGTTTTTTACCAGTTAGGTTTTCCTAGGTTATCATATCGTTGTGTTCTTTAATTTTCCACATTATTTACATGATATGATTTTAATGTGTTAACCTAAAACTGAATAATTTATCTAAGTGTTCACTTGGCTAAATAACTAGGTTAAACAGCTTGTGTTAAAAGGTCTAAAAATGTACAACATTTTACTTGTTCTCTATACATGCCTTGTGTTCTACTTGTCTCATGCTTAATGAAGTTTATTTGTTATGTGCAAGTGTTTCAGGATACAGGTGTATATTGTTCAAGTGCTTCACTACTTTTAGATTTAGGTGTGAGTGAGTTTTGCCTCTGTTCCTAAACTCACGTTTAAGTCTAGAGTCTATTTAAGGATTTTGTCACAGAATAGCCAAAGGGGGAGATTGTAAAGTTGTGATTTCCAACTAACTTTTGTTGGCTTTAATTCTGTGAAAAATTTGATTGTAATTTCTTCATTCATTTCCCTATATTTATGTGGGTTTAATTGTGAGGGGTGAGTATGAGAGATTGGTGAAGAATCAAGCGTCATAAGAAGATCAATGCAGTTCATGACTAGCTTGCGAGAAGAGTAACCCATGAAAGGCCACGTGTGAAGTACATAACTAGAAGCTGAAGAGTCATGCCAGGCTGTCAAATTCACGAGTACTTCGTGAGAAAGGCCATCTCGCAAGGTACCTATGAAACTTTCTATTTGGCAAAAAGAAAAAGTGCTTTCCCAAATTTTTTACTCACACTATTTATATCCTCATTACCCAGGTAAGGAGTGCTTTTCAGAGAGAAAACCCTAGCAAAAACACTTGAGAGTTAGAGATTGTTATACCCACAATCATCTACACATTTCCTCTTGGTTTTACTCTACTTCTACCTCTCCATCTCTACATCCTTGAGAGATTTTTAGCTCAAACACTTACCACACCTAATTTGAGTGTTGAGTCAAGTTTAGGTGCTTTTGGGATGCATTGCAAGGAGCCATTAAGTGGGGGATGCAATCGGGCTGAATTGTGGGATCCGGAAAGCTAGTGAAGACAAGACTCCGAGAAGCCCATTGGTAACCAGATCTTGGAGGGCTCAAGTACATGGGGTAGACTAGGCTTAGAGGGTCTTTTGTTATTTGTGTACTCCAACTTTATTTACTAGTGGATCGATTTCGACTTGAAGGGTCGTGGAGAGGTATTTTGCCGAGTTCTTCAGTTTCCTCTTCAATAACACGTCTTGGTGTTATCTTGTGTTTGCATCTCTCTTCCCTACTCTTTAAGCTTTTCATTTATTGTTCATTGTGGTTAGATATGGCTTAGAGTAGTGTTACTGGTCTATTGCACATATTTACTCTTGTTCCGTACCTTGTTAAGTTAAAGTAAAAGCAATCTAGCTGTAATTTTAATTAGGGTCTAAACAAGCTTTAGTGTTTTCACACTAATTTGAGTTTTCATATATATATATATATATAACTTAACGCGTGTGTGTGTGCTTAGTTTTTCAATTACAACATATTTTATTCTCAATAATAAAGATTATTATTCATGTTGCAATTCTCATTCAATGTACCAAACATGCACTTAATTCTCTCTCATTCGTGAAAGAAGATCCTCAAAACAAGCAAAATGAATTCAAGTATGAACACTTCCCCCATATCTAATGAAAATGAAAAAAAGAGGAAAAAAAAAAGGCAAATGGAATATCATGTATGAACCCATATCCAATTAAATGAAGAAAAGAAAAATGAAATTCAAGTATGAACAATGGAAAATTCACAAGCGAGGAAATGTAGTCAAATCTTAATCTCAAATATTTAAAACCCTTCTATTATGCACTAAACTTTTTATTACTGAATAACTTTGTTAAAGGAGATTTCCACATCAAAGTCTCACATTACGTAGTAATTATTACAAGCTTTCAATGTTGACATGTGGACCAAAACACGGACACTCATGGACTAGCACAATCTATATGCCATTAACATCACAATTTTATTTTCTTCATTCGATTGAATGATATAGATCAAGTTTTGTTGCAAATTTGACAACCTGTGTGGTCAAGCGGGGAAGGTTTTGCCCTGGAACTCCCACCAATTTTCATTTGGACAATATTTCTCGCAAGATATTGTTTTTCTCTGCAAACATGAGAAAGATATTGCATGAATAAAAAACCTAAATGTGCATGAAGAAAGATCAAGTAATTGGAGTTGAACTAAGTCTCCAATTTTAAGTGGTATGCGACCAGAAATATTGTTCCCAGCAATCTTTAGAGTGGTTAGTTGTGTGCACTTGCCCCAGTTGCGTGAGATTTCACCATAAAATCTATTGTAACTCAGGTCCATGTATTGTAGGTTTCTGTAGACACCAAAATCTTTAGATATATTTCCAAAGATTTGGTTTCTTTCAAGGTGGACTTCAATTAAGTCTCAATAGTTTCTCAAGGTTTTTGGTATTGGACCCATGAGATCATTGTTGTCAGCCCTTAGTAATTGGAGATGAAAGTTCGAAATTGTGTGAAAACACAAGAGCTGTTTAGACCCCTAAATTAAAGATTACGGCTTAGTTGATTTTACTCTAACTTAAACTAAGTGCGGAATAGAGTAAATGCGAGCGAACAAACAATAAAAACTACTCCAACCCATATTCATCAAATCACAGCAGTAAAATGAAAGCTAAAAGAGTAGGGAAGAAGAATGCAAACACAAGATAACATGCCGATATGTTATCGAAGAGGAAACTAAAGTACTCGGTGAAAAACCTCTCCACCGCCCTCCAAGCAGTAAATCGATCCACTAGAGAATAAGTTGGAGTACACAAATAACAAAAGACCCTCCAAGCCTAGTTTACCCCATGTACTTGAGCCCTCTAAGCTCTTACTACCAACTGACTTTGCCAAGCCTTGTCTTCTTTAGCTCTCCAAATCATGCAATTCAACCCGATTGCATCCACACCAAACAAATGGCTTCTTCCAATGCTTCCCAGCAGCACCAAAACCTCACTTTACACTCAGATTGGGTGTGGTAAGTGTTTGGGCTATCAACCTCTCAAGGATTTAGAAATGGTGAGGTAGGAGTTGAGGAAAACCACAATGGATTGTGTAGAGGATTGTAGGTATGACAATCTCTAACTCTCAAGGGTTGTGGCTAGGGTTTTCTCTCTGAAAGCACTCCTTACAATATATGGGTACTAATGGTATACATAGTGTGGGCGAGGATGTAGTAGAGTAGATATGACAAAATAGCAAAACAAAATGTAAGGTTGAATTTTATTAACCATTTTGTTGGCTTTATTCCATGCCAATTTACTTGTATTTCAGCATTTAGAAACCCTGTATTTAGGTGGGAATCATGTAAGGGTAGTGAGTGAGAGAGTGTGAAGAATTGCTCAAGACTGGACCTCGCTGGTGTCTCACAACTGGCAAGCCGCCAGATGTTGCACATGAGAGAAGTGTGCAAAGGAGAACTTGCGACTGGATCTCGCAAGTGGCTCGCGATTGGAAAGCTGCTAGAATTTGAACCGTCGTGCCAGCTATTGCACTACAGGACAAAAATTCCAGACTGGCCTTTCAGTTTGTTCGTTGCTTGGATTCGCGACTTAGTCAAGCCGCGAGGAAAAGCTGCCAGCCAACTCTGTTATGGAAATTCTGTCTCTGCATTCCAAACACCCACCAGTATATATACCCCTTATACCCACGATATGTAAAGAGCTTCCAGAGAGAATTTTAAGAGAGAAACCCTAGAGAAAAACAAAATTGATTCATCCACAATCTTAACCTTGTGACTCTTCAAATTCCTCTACTCTCTTCCTCTCCATTGACACATCTTTGAGAGGTTCATTAGCCAAATCCTTTTCTCACCATAACCACATCTGTGAGAAGGTTATTTGGTGTTTTGGGAAGCAGTTAGGAAGGAGCCAATTCATATTGGTAGATGCTATGGACTAGTAGCGAGATCCGGGAAGCTAAAGAAGAAATAGGTTCGGCGTAACCTCGTTGGAGCAAGAAGATTGAAGGGCTTAGGTACTTGGGTAGATTAGGCTTGGAGGGTCTATTGCTGTCCTTATATCCCAACTACATTCTTTAGTGGATCATTTTGACCGCTCGAAAGGCGGCGGAGAGGTTTTATGTCGAAGGCTTCGGTTTCCTCTTCGATAACACGTCTTGTGTTGTCCTTGTGTTTGCATCTCTCTTCCCTTTATCTTTGTCATTTAATTTCTGTTTTTGGATGTGATTTTATTTGACTTAGATGGTTTATCAATTCTGTTTTAGGCTTTAATTCATTTTCCGCACGTTTATCGTTTGTGTTAAAGCTTGAATTGATAATTTGTAAATTGGGGGTCTAAACGTTTATAGTGTTTTACACGCTAATTGAACTTTCAATTGGTATCAGAGCAGGTGCACTTGTTGTGGTTTAATTACCTTTGTGCGATCCCTGACCCTATATTGAGATGGATCGGTCTCAATCTTTGAATGCTCCACCATATTTTGATGGTAACAACTATGCTTTTTGAAAAGTCCGAATGAGGGCATTTCTTTGTTCTATTGATGAAAGTGTGTGGGATGCTGTTGATATTGGATGGGTTAGGCCGGAGGCCGAAAAATCCACTTAGGATAAAGCAGCTCTTACTGCCTTTAATGCTAACAGTAAAGCTTTGAATGCTATTTTCTGTGGTGTCTCCAGATGAGTTTCATAGGATATCCCATGTCTCGGTGGCTAAGGAGGTGTGGCAAATATTGGAAACCACGTATGAAGGAACCAAGAAGGTGAAAGATACCAAGTTACAGATGCTGACCACTCGCTTTGACAAGCTCAAGATGAGTAAGGATGAGTCCTTTGACTCTTTCTATAGTAAGCTGAATGAAGTGGTGATCGTCAAGTTCAACTTGGGTGAGAAAACGGAGGATTCAAAGATTGTGAGGAAGATCCTTCGATCATTGCCGGAGAGCTTCCATGCAAAAGTTACTGCTATTGAGGAGAGCAAAGACTTGGATGATTTAAAGATTCAAGAATTAGTTGGCTCGCTTCAAACATATGAGCTGTCATTGCCATCGCAAAAGAGGAGCAAATCTCTTGCTCTGAAGACAATTGATGAAAGGATGAAAGCTCATGACTCATCTGATGAAGACGTTGTTGATAAAGATGTTGCATATCTTGTGAAGAACTTCAGAAAGTTCTTGAAGTTCAAGAAGAAAGGAAAGTTTGCAGAGAAAGGTAAATTTCCAAGTTTCCGAAAAGAGAAGAAGGATTTTAAAAGGAAAGATGGTAAGGAGTCTCAATCCTCACAAGGAACCACATGTTTCGAGTGTAATGGACATGGACATATTAAGAAGGAATGTCCCAATTACTTGAAATCGAAGGGTAAGGCTTATGCCACAACTCTTAGTGATTCAGATTCATCCAATTTTGATTCTGAGGAAAGCTATGATGAAGAAGGGAATTACTCCGCGTTTATGACTATTGCTCATGTTGAGTCTTCGGAAGACTTGAATTTGCTTGTACAAGAACTTGGAGAGTATAGTGATGAGGAATCATTGGGGATTGTTGAAGAATCAGATGGTGAAGAAAATGAGTGTGCTAGAAGTCTTCAAGAAAACTACAACTTACTTCTTGAAAAGTCTGGAGATTATACATGTGTGGCCAAGGCAGCCGTGAAAAAGATGAAGAAAGCTGAAGAGGACTATAGAAGTCTTCTAGTGCGTCATAGGGAGGCCAAGTGTGAGACAGAGAGGCTAAATGGAGAGTTGTCTGAAGCCTATGCAAAGGTGAGGTTTCTTGAGCTTGAGGTGGTTCAAGCAAATGCCAAGATAGAAAGAGTCTCCATAAAGAAGCTGGATGATGTAATCTCCTCACAAAAACACTTCTTGGACAAGTCTGGTTTGGGATATACTAGAGAAAGCAGTTCTGCTGTCAACATCTCCAAGGACGTGAAGTTTGTAAAGGCAAAGGAGCCTGTGATGGAAACTCCAGCTGTTGGAAAGGTGAATCCAGAGAAGAAGAAGAATGTGGCTGATCAAAGGGTGTTCAACAAGTCCCGTAGCCACTCAGAGGTCATACCTGAAGTTAGAAGGAAATCACTCCCAAGACCACAAAGAGGTCCGAGAACGAACCATTTCTACCATCACTGTGGACTTCAAGGCCACACCAGACCAAACTGTCATAAGTCGAGAGCATTGAAGAATGGAAGTGATCAAAGGCCAAGAGGACTAAGAAATGACAAGAAAAATTGGGTTGTTGACTAACCAAGAGGTCGAAATGGTGACTCCGGAGTGATGGACGTGATGAAGATGATTGGTGCATTCACGACTTGTTTGGAAATCTTCACACAAAGGTTTGAAAACTCTAACTCTTGTGCCCAATCCTATAAGGATATCACCCCAAATGCATGTGACGTGTGGGTGAAAAAGGGTACTCATGCATAAGCATTATAACATGTCCATGCATTAATTCTTCCTATCTTTTGTGACTATGCTTGGGTGTTTGTTTTTGTGCTGGTTTTTTTGTATTCCTGCTTTAAATGTTTTTACATGGTTTGTTTTTGATAAAATTTTTTTTGGTCAAAAATTCAAAAACATATAAAAAGTATAAAATCTAAAAGGTTTGATCAACGTTGTTGAGTTTTTGTCCTAAGCTTGTTTTGCCTTGTACTTTTGTACTAATGGCTTTGTGCATTCATGAGTGTAGCTTGTTTTCATTGCACTCATATTAATGTGGGAAAATCTTAAAATTTTTGTGATTGTTGTAAATCAATCTTCAAACTTGGCATGAATAATTAGTCAATGATTTTGTTGATCTTGAGACATGCATAGACTTGTGTCTATATATCTTCCCACTCTTTATTTTTGTTTTTGCTTAAAAGAGCTCTTCAAATGTAAATCTCCAAATGAAAAGAGATATTGAGCTGCAAAAGCCTGTCGCACATACTAGTATTTGACTAGAAAAAAGGGAAAGTGGCTCAAAATAAAATGTATAATGCCCAAAAGCCAAAGGCTTATTCATCAAGTTGAAGTATCAAAAATTTCAGGCATCAATCTCCAAATTGAGATGTTTTGTTTCAAAAAGATCAAATGAAATGTTGTATTTGAAGCCAAATGAAAAGCTTCCATGTGATGTTATCAAGTTTTTATGGGAGGTCATATATACATATTTCTGTAAATGAGATGGGTTACATTATCTAGTGCTAATTGTGTATGCCTTGGTTAAATTGATCATTGAAGCTTCACATTAGACTAAGGACTATCTCATTGTTGATAACCACACACATCACATATGCTTATGATCATTGAATGCCTTATTCATTTGTGTGATTGTACTTGTTAAAATGTGTTTCACATGCTCAATTTTTGTTGATCAAGCACAAAAAGATTTTTGAGTATTTGTAAGTGTTTTTGAAAAAGTCCTTTTGTTTTAGAAAAAATGTCAAAAGTTTCAAAAACTGTTGTGTTCTGTTTTGGTGACTCATTCGCGGGTTTGTCCAGTTGCATGCCCCAGTCGCGAGTTCTATACAGATTTTTTTCGCGTCTCTCTGGCGGGTCGATACCCAATTTGCGAAAATGACTTAGAAAATTTTTCAAAAATCTGGATTTTTATGCTTCTCGCGGCTTGATGTGGCAACTTTGTCGTGAGTGGAGGTACAATCGTAAGATTTTCACAGAAAGTTTCGCACCTCAACTCGTGGTTATCTCGCAGTTTGAACCTCCAATCGCAAAAAACACTTAAAAAAAATTTCAAAATTTCTCTTTGAAGTGTTTTGGCGGCTGGACCTGGCGACTCACACGCGACTTGGTTCAGTCGCGAAAAACGCGTGTTTTGCGCCTTTAAAGTCAGTTTTTCAAAAACTTTTCAGTTTTCCCTCGAATATTTGTGACTGTTCATTGTCTCAACCGTGTTCTCTCTCTAACTCACCGTGTTCTTCTCAAAGATCTCTTTGTTCTTCATCATTTGTTCATCAATCTTCAGGAAAAAGGTATGGGTTTTCATTTTTTCATTACCTATTCCATGATTTTAAGCCTTTTTCCTTGGATTTTGGGTTGTTTTGATCGGTTGAGTTAGTTTGGGTTTCAAATATGGGTTTGAATCATTTTTTTGGTTTTTGCTTGAATGGGTTTTGTTGATTTCACTTATCTATTGCATGTTATGCCTTTATCATGCTTGTCTAACCTCATTATGTTATTGTGCCGTTTTGTCCTTTGGTGCATTCTCCACTCATAGTGATATATCCTGTCGGAATTTGATTGAGTCATAGGGGTTTTACTGTTTTAGTTTGGCTTTGTGTTGTGTTTGTCTAAACATTGTTGTTTATCGCTCATCTACATTTTTGTCCTGCACTGTGAATCATATGTGTTTTCCCCCTATTTCTACACTCTATCATTTTAGGGTTTGACTCTCTTTATGGTAGTATTTTCATACTATATAGTATGTTATTTCCTTAGAATCTTTGTCACTATGTGGTATAATCTTCTGGTTTAGCCTTTTGTCTCCATCTAATCAGGCACTGATGTTTTGGATGTTTCATCTATTGTGTTCTATTCTTGTGGTTGTTGTTGTCATTGATTTTTCAGATGACTCCTACAAAGAAGAAAACTGTTGCCAAGAAAGGTGACAAAAGATTGAAGATGGACAACTCCAAGTTCAGGTCTCCTCAGCATTTTGAGAGATACACCCAATTTTACTTGAAGGCACTTATTATTCAAGAGAGTTTTGTGGACTTGGCAGACCTAAAGGATACCTTCATTCCTGGCTGCTTTGAGGGAAGAGGTTGGGAGAAGTTGTTGAGTGATCTCCCTGGAGTATGTGAACCTCTGATTAGGAAGTTTTATGCTAATGCTGTGCTGAGAGAGAATGAGATCAACTGTTGGGTAAGAGGACATGAATTCATACTAGATATGGATGACATTGATGAGGTGCTGGGTTTTGAAGGAATAGATGATCATGATTTCACACATTACAAGGATAGAATGATGTCCATAGAAACTGCTCAGGCACACATTGGGGGAGTTAGAGAAGGGAAATGTCTCAACACAAATGCATTTCCAGCAGACATGAGATGTCTAACTGTGATAATGATGTTCAACCTTAACCCTGTGAAGAAGTTGACTACAATCAACAATGCTAGAGCAATCTTTCTAATGGAGCTCAAGAAAAAGACTTTCATAGACATCAGTGCCCATATATACCATACCATTGTTAATGAGACTAGGACAACTTCCAGAGCCAAGCTGATTTTCCCTAGTCTTCTCATGAGAATCTTTAGGCTAAAAGGGGTGGAAATCCCTCAAGATATAGGACTCATGTCTACTCCATCAGCAATCAACACCCTAATGATCTCAAGAATACGAGTGCGTCTTTCGGGTGATCAAGAAGGAGGTGAAGGCATGGAAACTGAAACAGAAGCTGCTGGTCAACCCTCAAGTTCAAGAGGTCGCAGTAAGAGAAGCAGAGCATCATCTTCATTAGAAGTACCTCCAGATGCATTCCAGATCATCCTTGAAAGGATTGATGGACTCAGAGATATGCAGAATGAAAAATCTGACAAGCTGACTGCACTTCAAGATCAAATGAACATTCTCTCAGCAAAACTTGACAGCTTCATTACACAGCAGTGACCCTTTAGCCATTCCGGTCAAAAAGGGGGAGATTTTTGGGTGGAGGATAGCTGGGGATAGCTCTTGAGGGGGAGCACTTATTATTATGTTTTCTTTTTTGTGTCTTAATATTACTTTATCTTTCTGCTAAACTCATTTCATATAAACTGTTGGATATGGTACTTTGTTTTAAGTACATCAGTTGTTTTTATATATTAGATGTTATTCAGCTTATATGATTTGTACCTATGCTTTTGTAGCTTTCTTAATTTGTTCCTTTGCTTATGTGGCATTTTGGTTATGTTTTGTACCTAGCTTTTGTAAGCACTATGTCTTCTTGCCTTGTGGCTTTCGTACTTTATGTTTAAATGTTATGCTTTTATCTTTAAGTACATCACTCTTGTGCCCTTTGTTGGATTTTTATCCTTAATGCAATTATGTAGTGTTGTTGCATTGATTAAGTGTTGGACATGCAAATGATACTTGTCATTGAGCTTATTAGATTGCATGTCCGGATGTTCATTCCTTGTGAGAATGAGCATTGTGATCACTATTTATAGTGATTGGTTATTTTTGGTCAAGTCATGCTCTATTGCTTTAATTCATTTTACTTGATCGCATTGTGCTTGCTTCATATGCAATACAAGTTTTTCTGCATACAATAATCCTATTGTGTGGTTGCTTTTCAGGGGATACTTGTACTTATGATTCAAGAGCTTTACAGATCCTAGAGTTAGGTGTGAGTGAGTTTTGTTCAACTGTTCCCAACTCACGCATTAAGTCTAGAGTTTGTTGTAGGGTTTTGTCATGGAATAGCCAAATGGGGAGATTGGTTGAATTTTATCAACTATTTTGTTAGCTTTATTCCGTGCCAATTTGCTTGTATTTCAGCATTTAGAAACCATGTATTTAGGTGGGAATCATGTAAGGGTAGTGAGTGAGAGAGTGTGAAGAATTGCTCAAGACTGTGTTGCAGAATAGAGACTCGCGACTGGACCTTACTGGTGTCTCGCGACTGGCAAGCCGCCAGATGTTGCACACGAGAGAAGTGTGCAGAGGAGAACTCGCGATTGGAAAGCTACCAAAATTTGAATCGTCGTGCCAACTATTGCACTATAGGACAAAAATTCTAGACTGGCCTTTCAGTTTGTTCACGGCTTGGATTCACGACTCAGTTAAGCCGCCAGCCAACTCTGTTATGGAAATTCTGTCTCTTCGCATTCCAAACACCCACCGGTATATATATCCCTTATACCCATGATATGTAGAGAGCTTCCAGAAAGAATTTTAAGAGAAAAACCCTAGAGAAAAACAAGATTGATTCGTCCACAATCTTAACCTTGTGACTCTTTAAATTCCTCTACTCTCTTCCTCTCCATTGACACATCTTTGAGAGGTTCATTAGCCAAATCCTTTTCTCACCCTACCCACATCTGTGAGAAGGTTATTTGGTGTTTTGGGAAGCAGTTAGAAAGGAGCCAATTCATATTGGTAGATGCTATGAACTAGTAGCAGGATCCAGGAAGCTAAAGAAGAAATAGGTTCGGCGTAACCTTGTTGGAGCATGAAGCTTGGAGGGCTTAGGTGCCTGGGTAGATTAGGCTTGAAGGGTCTATTGCTGTCCTTGTATCCCAACTACATTCTTTAATGGATCATTTTGACCGCTCGGAGGGTGACGAAGAGGTTTTACGCCGAGGGCTTCGGTTTCCTCTTCGATAGCACGTCTTGTGCTGTCCTTGTGTTTGCATCTCTCTTCCCTTTATCTTTGTCATTTAAAATCTGTTTTTGGATGTGATTTTATTTGACTTAGATAGTTTATAAATTCTGTTTTAGGCTTTAATTTATTTTCTGCACGTTTATCGTTTGTGTTAAAGCTTGAATTGATAATTTACAAATTGGGGGTCTAAACGTTCATAGTGTTTTACACGCTAATTGAACTTTCACAAAATGTTTCATGGGTATCTCGTGGGAAGGCCTTACCTGCGAGACACTTGTGAAAACTAGCTGTCACCATCTGTCATGACTCTTCGCATTCTAGTCATGTGCTGAGCACATGCTTCATTTCGTGGGAAGGCTACTCGCGCGCTACCTATGAAAACTTCTTTGGTCTTCAATTTGCCTGGAGTCTCCACACTCTCTCTCACACACAAAACTCTTACAAAGAAATCCCACATAACATACAGAGTATATAAGATTAAAAAAAATTACAATCAAATTTGACACGGAATAAAGCAACACAAAAATAGTTGTAAATCACAACTTTACAGGAGAAACCCGCTATGTTATAAGTTTTGAGGCAAAAAGATAGTGAAGTGGTTGGCATCTAGCAGCAAAGTAGTCAACTTCATTAAGTTTCCAATCCTTGGCGAAGTAGGACCAGAAAGTTGGTTGTCACGGAGGTATAAAGCTTTTAAGCCACTCAACCTACCAAAGGAAATTGGAATATTACCATTCAACTGATTTCTACTTAGTTCAATATCAATTATGGATGTCAAGTTTCCTAATTCTTCAAGAATGGTACCAAAAAGTTGATTGTTGTATAGGTGTAAAACAGTTTAGTTTCTAAGAGAACCTAAAGATATGGGAATTGTTAGGACATATGTGATTCACATGTTAGAAACATCTGCCACTGTTTTATGTAATTGGCTAATCCTTTGACAAAACGCACTTTACTTATAATTGGGTAGATCTAGGATGTGTTTAATGCTTCAAGAAACCTTGTTTCAAGATCAAGTGTTAAAACCATGCAAGTCTATCCAAGATTCAAATGTGAAAAGTGTTGTTTATTAAAGCTCGACAGCTAGCTATCTACCAAGACCTGTAGAGCTGTTGAAGCCCATAACTCAATAACAGCTCGATAGATAGGGTCTCTGTTGAGGTTTATGAAACTCAGTTTTTTAGGACTGTTTCATTCAATCCGTGATTGTATGTTTGGGCTTTCTTCTCTCACAACCCTAAACATATATAAAGATTGTTTTAAGGGCCATCAAAGGTTGCTCATGCGTGTAGCAAAGTTTGTTCATGCAATTTGTGACCGGAGACTGAATTTGCCCTAGTTCATCTTTCTTGTGAAGAAGCTGCTGTGTTTGTACACCGTAGGGTTTTGTGACCAAGCATCTTCTCGATCATCATCGTGTGATGAACTGAAGAACTTTACAGCCAACATCCTTCTCTAGTTGGTGAATCAAGTTGCGTACTGGGATCCGTGCAATTGGTTAGTCACGTACTGGGAGCCATGCAATAAAAGGAGAGATTGTCACTACAGAACAAGTCCAATTGGGTTTGGGAGAAGGGTTCAACTGTAACGTCCCGTAAGTCAAACAAAAAAAAAATCAAATTTTTTTTAGTTCCCACGTGCCCCCCACCTAACCCCCTTCCCCACCACTCCTTTTTCCTTTATCTCTTTGCTCTTTGGCCGGCTCACTCTTCACTTCTTTTCACTTTCTCTCATACACTCTCTACTCTCATATCCTCTCCACCCGCACTTCCACACCACCACCACCATTTCCACCATCATTTTTCCAGCAAGATCACCAGAAAATTTTTGTGAACCCATAAACACCTTCACATCCTTTATTTGAGGTAAAAATTTCTAATCCTTTTGGTGGGTTTTACACTTTTGCTTGAGGTTATTGTTATCTAAGCTTTAATAATGATACCCATGTGATTTATGAGTATTGGAAGTGATATTTATGTGTTTTTATGTATGGGTTTTGTATTGGTAAAATTATTTGATGAGTGGGTATATGGTTTGTGCTAATGATGACTACCTAAGGTTTATTTAGGGTGGAAAATTTAGTGGTTTTGAGTTATAACATGTGATGGTTGGTAAACTTAATTTTCCATTGCCATTGGGTTTATTTGGAGTTAGTTGAAGTTCTAAATTTCTTGTCTTGGAGGATATTTTGATTTTGCTTTCATGGGTCTCTTAATAATGTAGTGTAAATTTTATGGAAGCTAGTCATGATGTTGGAGATGATATTAAATGGGTTAACTTTATAAATTGGAGTTTATGCCTTGTGAATCAATTCGTTGGGAAACTTTGGAAGTAGGATATATTATTATTGATGAGGTTAAATAATAGGCTTTCCTAATTAAGTGCTCTTTTGGCAATTCCTAAATTATAGCTAGATGCAATTTCAAGCTCTATGCTTATTGTGATAGGTTTACTTGATATTGTTTAGGTTCTAGCTAATCTCCTTTGAGCTTGGAGAATTAGGATTTTGCGGTTGTGAGGTAAGTAGCTTCTTAATGGAATATTTTTGGAAAATAACCATGTTTCATAAATGATGTTTTTGGGTCAAACACATTTTGAAAAATTATATATAGATATATGTTTTCTTAAAAGTGTTGTGTTGTGACCCTATTATATATTATTATATATGAAAATGCATCATATTTGGTATTGCATTTGGGGAAATGCATGAATTGTTGACATGGAAAATATGAGCATCTTTTATTTAATCTTTGATAAGAAAATTGTGGATTTTATGGTTTATTAGAAAATCTAAAGATGCTTATTTTGTCTTGTTATTTGGAAAATTGATAGAAAATCTCTTGACAAGAATGAAGTTAGATTATTTAAGGTTTTTCTAAAATTACCTGAATATAAGCTATGTGTTTCAAAGTAATGTAACCTGTGAGCTTTATGTGGTTTTAATATTATGCCATGTGTGATTTTCAGATGATCACCCGATTTGGTTTCCGTAGTCTTTGTGACAATGGAATCAAATCCAGGTCAGTGCCCTTTCACATTGGATGACGCGTTCTTCCTTGCTGCCCATGGGAGGAAAAGGTTCCTTGATTATGTGTGGGTGAGGTTGCTGCCCATGAGGACAAGAGACCATATACAAGAGAGGTCCTATTTGACGCGCTCTCTCTGCTGCCCATGGGGGGAGAGAAAAACCTTGAGGGTGTGGGTGAGGCTGCTGTTCATGGGGCCAAGAGTCTACATACCAGAGAGGACAATATCATGCTAGTTCATAAATTATATATAACTAGTCGCGGACTCGCGCGTTGCGCGTGATTATATTTTTAAGATTATCTCATTAAATTTATTTTTTGCAGTTTAGGCTAATTTAATAAATAGTAATGTATTTCATAATCATATTTTCATTTATTATAGGAACAATCATAAATATAATATATATAATTTTTTCGTACCAAAATGAAAACAATACAATTTTTCTCAAGAATTCAAAAGGTAGCAAAAATATTAATTTTTTAATAAAAATTATTTATAGCATTTTGTGTATCATTAAAAAGTATATAAAATTTGAAAATTATTTTTTTAGTTTTACAAAAACTTTTTCAAATCCAATTGTATCTATGGTACAATCAAAAACACCAAAAAACTTATATAAAAAAAATCAACAAAAATTACAATTCAAAAAAAGAAAGGGAAAAATAAAAATCATATCAAAGTCAAACTTCTTCTTCCGAATATGTAAAACATTTCAAACGGGATGTGATCAAGCCAAATATCCAATGCATAATCAAATTCAAAATTTTTAATATAATTTTGAGGTGACGCAATAGAAATATGTCATTATTTCCAAGAAAAAAAGTGTTGGTTATAACTTTATACATAATGATTGTAACCAAGAGTACAAAGGGGAAATTTAGAGAAATTTTTTTGTAAAAATAAGAAGTATTTTGTTAATACTATCATAATCTAATCTAACACCTAATCCAACATATGAAAAATGAGTAGATAAATAAATAATTTTAAACACAAAATTGAATTTTTTTTCTTAAAAATCTCAAAGAATACACAAATGAGATAAAGAATATAAACAATACGAAATATACGTAAATGCTTAAAACAATTACTCAAGCATTTAAAAATATCATATAATAAAGACATAGCAATTTACAGCTAATTTGTTAAACAAAATACCTACAAATAATGAAAGGAAACTGCACAAATACCATCTTCTTCAACTGCATTAATTGTTATTCATTGTATTGTCCAAACTATCCTGCTGTTTTCCAAATAAACTAAAACCTGACAACAACACAAAGTATGGACATATTATAATATGATTTTTCCCTAAATCTGGTCAACAACATTAAAACTATTTTGTGTTGTAAATAAAATGATAAAAAAATAATACTTGCATCAAGTAACACATATAAATTAGTCAACAATAAGACAATGGGAGTACAAACCTCATAAAACATCCAACAAAAAATGAAGAGAGAGAGAGAGAGAGAGAGAGAGAGAGAGAGAGAGAGAGGGGGGGCGAGAAATAACCTTTTTGCATGTGTGGGAAAGTATGCATAAAATGGAAGAGAGTGACAAATTTATAGTAAGAAGATAAGAATAAGAAAAGTCAAAATAAAGGAAGATAAATGGACAAAATTATATGTAAAGTTAAAACCGTCCAAGAGGAATATGTATAGACAATACTTAGTTATAACATCAAAATTAAAGTAGGTGAATATGTAAAGTTAAAACTGCCTAAGATGAATTTGTAAAGCCAATGTATTATATATTTAATATTGTCAAAAAAATTAAAGGTAAAAAATAAATATGAAAAACAATAATGATGTGACAATGACGTGGAGGGTGAGGTGGCTTAAGAGGAGCGTAGCAACAATAAATGCTACGCTTCAGCTTTTAGATATATATAGATTCATAATTTTATCTATTACTATCACTATTGGAATGGTAATTACTGTTAATTTTTTTTTAAAATTCTGGTTGTTATTATTTTGTTTGTCTTAGAATTATTTATTCACATTATTCATCTTTAATGTACTACCCACAGAACATTTTCTCGCATTATTCATCTTTAATACTTAATTACTATATGTGTACCTACTTAGACCCCTGAACATAAGAAGTTTAACCTAGTTATTTAGCCAAGTAATTAGTTAGATAAATTATTTAATTCTAGGTTAACACAATAAATATCATATCATGCAAATAATGCAGAAATATAAAGACCACCACAATATGATGGCCTAGGAAAACCTAACCGGTAGAAAACCTGGGGAGGATTTAACATATCTATACTCAAGGTAAAAAACAGATCCACTATAAAAGAATTAAAGTTTGTACAATAGAACTTAGACCACTAACATCCTATTGCTACCTCAAGTAGAAAACTTACTATCACTACCACATGACAGCTCCGAGTCCACGGACTACTTCTTTCCTTGATCTACAGCAACCACAAGTACTCCTACTTGTGACTTTAAGACTCCTCTCAAAGGTTTCAGATCTTCTTTAAAGTTCTTTATGCAGCAACTGAAGAGATCATCAAGTTCTTGATACGAATCTTGATCTTGACAACTCTATGTGTGTGTATGAAGGTAAACACCTCTAGATCTCACAGAAGATTCAACACACAACACTCAAAAGACTTCTAAAATGTAGATATGGTTTTTCCTTTTATACTTGGAGTAAAACACTTAACCCTACACGTCATATGGGCTTGGGTTGAATTGGAATTTCTACAGAAAATTAATATGCACAAGTTTCGATCAATCAAGTCTAATTTTCGAATGATCGAGCCTTGCAGATTTTGTCCAATAAATCTTGCAATCACTCGATTTTAATTTTACATTAAATCACACTTTGAGCAAGTCTAAACCTAGACTCTATGTTTTGATTATGGTTTGCCAACATATTACACATTGAAGTTCTAATACATTAGTTCTTAACATCTTAGAACCTAACAATATGCTTTCTATTTGTTTTGTAAAATGGTAGATAGAGAAGATAGGTCTTAACCCTACTAGGATCGAATTATTTGACATCACCCATGTGCAAGCTAATGGGCAAGTAGTAAATGAACCAACACAAGATGCATTGGTATGAAATCTTCTAATTAATTATATTAATATAGTTAGTATATTTTTTTGTGGTTTTGTTGGAAGTTATATAGTTACTTTTCTTTTTAGATGGCATTGAGGAATCTTACTACTCAAGTGAATGAGGAGGCATTGCAAATATCTCAAAACCAAGTATTTATGAGAATATGATGATGCAAATGTTGAGTTATATCACCTCACAATCAACTCAATCTAGTAGTGATCGCTAAGGTATGATGATCAACTCAAGCTAGTCACTTTTTGGGTGCGTTTAAATTGGATTAGTTTATGAATGTTTGTGTTTTTTTGAAAAAAAAGGGTCAGAATGATGGAAGTGGGTTCTGTCTTTAAATGTGAATTCACATGTTTGTGATACATAAAAAATTAATTACAAAGTTGGTTGCTAGTTAGATGAGGACATGCAAAGGATGGACAAGTGAAATCATTAAATCTTATAGATTCAGATGGACAGAATGTATATGGCTTCCTATGTTCAATCTAATAGGAAGCTTTTGAGGTATAAATGGAAGTAGTAGCTCATGCAGATAATTATGGTTCTTGCTTATTTATGTGTAGATTATTTGTCCACTGATTGGAAGTTGGAAGTTATGAGATGTAATTCTCATTACCTTGGCGTTTATCCTAAATGGCATTGCATATAATAACTTGAGGTGTCACCTAGCCACTTATATATATATATATATATATATATATATATTTACACCTTTGCTCAAACTTTTTTCTCCCCCTTGAGTGTTATCTGTGACTGCGAGCTTGAAATATGGTTTCATTGGATGACCATTGGATAACATGAATAAGGGAATTGTATATATTGGATGATGTTGGTGGTTGTGGATTAATAACCTATGCTATACTTGAGCAAATGCCAGATATTGTTACATGATTGAAGTTTATACGCTCTTTAATTATGCTTTGTTGAGGATTGCCATTATGCTTTTTGCTGCCACAAATGGGCATTCTCATTGGAGAGTCTATCTAGTTTGACCCTTGGCAATGTGCATCCATTTTCGTGTTACTTTTGCCAGGCCTCTGAGAAAGGTTTTTTTTTTTTGGTGGTGCCTTTCTGTTACACCCATGTTTGTTAGTCTTAGCTAGGTAAATTTTTCCAGTTTGCTTCTTTGGCGGTCATGGATTGGTACTTCATTCTAGCTGAGTATGAGTACTGTAACCTGGGAAATTCCTTTTGCTATTTCTTATAAGAGTTAGAAGACTGGAAGTGAATCTATTTTCATGCTAATTATTTGTATATACTTCTTGTGCACACTTTTCCTGCCCTTTGTTTTTAGTTATGTCAAGAGTATGCCTCATGTTTTGGTTGTTAATGCATATGCTACAAATTTTCACTCAATTGGTGGTTTGGTTCCTGAAAGTTCAAATAGCGTGTAAAACACTATGAATGTTTAGACCCCCAAATTACAAATTATCAATTCAAGCTTTAAAACAAACGATAGACGTGCGGAAAATGAACTAAAGCTTAAAACAGAATTGATAAACAATCTAAGCCAAATAAAATCACATCCATAACAGAAATTAAATGACAAAAATAAAGGGAAGTGATTTTATCACTCTTTGTGTACTTGTTTAGTGCTTACATTGTTTTTGTAAGGTTGAATTTTATCAACCATTTTGTTGGTTTTATTCCATGCCAATTTGCATGTAATTCAGCACCTAGAAACCCTGTATTTTAGGTGGGAATCATGTAAGAGTAGTGTGTGAGAGAGTGTGAAGAAATGCTCAAGATTATGCAGCAGAACAGGGACTTGCAACTAGATCTCGCTGGTGTCTCGCGACTGTTAAGCCACCAGAAGTTGCACACGAGTGAAGCATGCAGAGCAGAACTCGCGACTGGTCTCGCTGGTTGCTTGCGACTGGCAAGCCGCCAGAATCTGAACCGTCATGCCAGCTGGTGCACTACAGGACAAATATTCCAGTCTGGCAGGTTAGTTGGTTCGCGGCTTGAACTCGTGACTTAGTCAAGCCACGAGGCCAAGCCGCCAGACAACTCTATTTTGGAAAAATTGGCTCTTCGCATTCCTCTCTCACCCCAGTATATATGCCCCTTATACCCACAAAATGTAGAGAGCTTCCAGAGAGAATTTTGAGAGAGAAACCCTAGAGAAAAACAAGATTGACTCATCCACAATCTTTACCTTATGACTCTTCAAATTCCTCTACTTTCACCTCTCCATTGTAAATCCTTGAGAGGTTCATTGTCCAAAACCTTTTCTCACTTTACCCATTTCTGTGAGAAGGTTTTTTGGTGCTTTGGGAAGCAGTTAGGAAGGAACCAATTTCATATTGGTAGATGCTATGGACTAGTAGCGGGATCCGGGAAGCTAAAGAAGAAATAGGTTCAGCGTAACCTCGTTGGAGCAAGAAGCTTGGAGGGCTTAGGTACCCTGGGTAGATTAGGCTTGGAGGGTCTATTGCTATCCTTGTATCCCAACTACATTCTTTAGTGGATCATTTGACCGCTTAGAGGGCGGCGGAGAGGTTTTACGCCGAGGGCTTCGGTTTCCTCTTCGATAACACATCGTGTGTTGTCCTTGTGTTTGCATCTCTCTTCCCTTTATCTTTGTCATTTAATTTTTGTTATGGATGTGATTTTATTTGACTTAGATTGTTTATCAATTCTTTTTTAAGCTTTAGTTCATCTTCTGCACGTTTATCATTTGATTTAAAGTTTGAATTGGTAATTTGTAATTTGGGGGTCTAAACATTCATAGCATTTTATACGCTAATTGAACTTTCAGTTTTCATTGTTTAAACATGTTCTATGTTGAAAATCAGGTGTTACGGTTTTTTGCGACTCACTCGCCAGTCGCCAAATTTTTCACGACTCATCTTGCGACTCACCAGTCGCGAAACCCAAGTCGCAAGTTCATCCAAAAGCTTTCGCGACTCATCTCGCAACTCGCTCGCAACTCACTCGTGACTCGCGAAAATTTTTGCAACTCGCTTCGCAGCTCGCCCAGTCACGAAACTCCTAGAAATTGCTTTTTAAAGGGCTTTTCATGGGAAACCTGTTTTAAACCTCTCCCATCCTCTCTTAAACCCCTCTTTCAATATTTTTACATCAAAACCCAATCAATTTGAATGGTTTTTCATTCCATTAACATCTCTAAGGTAATTGTAAACTCTTTTCTTTGATTTTGATCCTTAGATTATGTTTTGGAGAGTTTTGTGCTATTGGTTGGGATTTTCATCATAGGGGTGGGAAAAACTTAATTTTTGTCAAATTTTTGTGTGGGATTGGTCTCTTCTGATGATTTTCTTTGGATGTTGGCCCCTTGTGGCAAAAAGAACATGTATTAAGGGTCGTTTCCATGATGTTCATGCATTGTTTCACATTGTTATTCATAGTGTGCACTCTAGGTGTTTGATAAAATGCCTCTTAGGAATTCTCTCTCTTGTTTGGACTCCGATGAGTACCAAACTTTGAGGTTTCTAATGTTTCCTCATTAGGAACATGTTTGGTTCATTGATTGTGTATTTAACACACCTTACCCATACGTGCATTTTCCATGCATTGGTCATGCATTGCACATAGCCACCTCTTGCACAGACCTTTGCTACCCTTGTCATGCATTGGTCTATACCTTGTTTCTTCATCCTAATATGTCATGTTTACCTTATACTTTATAGCATTTTGTTTGTCTTTTGTTTGAGTTTCATTTCTCATTCATCTTGCACCCCTCATGCATCATTCTACTTGTTCATTTCTCATTCATCTTGCCCTCATTTCTTCTTAACCCTTTGTCTATTCCTGACAAAAAGGGGGAGAGTATACTCTAGAGAGTATACTGGAGAGTTTTTGTCATTTCTATATGACTCTTGTGCACATTCTTAGGGGGAGAAATTCTATTTATCGTGCACATTTATAGGGGGAGAGATATTCCATAGGGGAGATGCATATACCAAGGGGGAGAAGACATTGAGTTAATAAGATAACAATTTTTTTTGTTTGTGTTTCTATATGTTTCTTTTCTTATTTGCTTTATGGTGCTTTGAGTTATGTTTAGTATCTATGCTTTATTGCTATCATTGCATCATGTTTATGTGTTGAACATGCATACATCCTTACGCTATTGTGCTTCATTGAATGTATGTTCGGATAATCATTTGCTTTGCTATGTGATCATTGTAGTCATAACTTTATGACTGTTTTGGTATATGATCAAGTTGTTCATATGTTTCACATCATGTTTACTTGATCACAATTTACTTGTTACATTATACTTGTCCTTTTATTACTTGCTTTACCTTGAGGGTCTAATGTGTTTTGTGAAAGTGTTTCAAGTTACAGGTATATATGTTCCAAGTTCATCATAGCTCCTATGATTCATGATAGGGGGAGTTTTTGTACCTTTGCTTATGTAGCTTGTGTTGTGTACCTTTGCTTTTGTGGCGTTTGGTTAATGTGTACCTTTGCTTATGTGGCGTTTGGTTAATTTGTACCCTTGCTTTGTAGTTTAAGTACTTGTTGTGAAATGTTATGCATTTTCTTTAAGTACGTCACTCTTGTGCCATTTGTTGGATTTTATATCCTTAATGCAATTACCTTGTGTTGTTGCATTGGTTAATTGTTGGACATGCAAATGATTATTTGCATTAAGCTTATTAGCTTACATGTCCGAGTGTTCATTCCAAGTGTGAATGAGCATTGTGATCACTATTTATAGTGATTGTTTGTTTTTGGTCAAGCCATACTTTATTGTCTTTATCCTTTTTGCTTGATCGCATTGTGCTTGCTTCATATGCATTACAAGTTTTTCTGCATACAATGATCTTGTTGTGTGATTGTTTTTTAGGAGATACTTGTTCTTATGATTCAAGAGCTTCACAGATTCTGGAGTTAGGTGTAAGTGAGTTTTGTTCAACTGTTCTCAACTCACGCATTAAGTCTAGAGTTTGTTGTAGTGTTTTGTCATGGAATAGCCAAAGGGGGAGATTGTAAGATTGAAATTTATCAACCATTTTGTTGGCTTTATTCCGTCCCAATTTTCTTGTATTTCAGCACTTAGAAACCCTGTATTTAGGTGGGAATCGTGTAAGAGTAGTATGTGAGAGAGTGTGAAGAATTGCTCAAGATTGTGCAGTGAAGCAGGGACTCGTGACTGGATCTCGCGGGTAACTCGCGATTGGCAAGCTGCCCGAAGATGCACACGAGTGAAGCGTGTGGAGAAGCTGAACTGTCTGCCAGTTGTTGCATTACACGACAAAATATCCAACCTAGCCATTCAGTTAGCTCGCGGCTTGAACTCGCAATTCAGTCAAGTCGCGAGGTCAAGTCGCCAGTCAGCTCTATTTTAGAAAAACTGACTCTTCGCATTCCTTTCTCACCCCAGTATAAATACCTCTTATACCCATGAATTGTAGAGAGCTTTCAGAGAGAATTTTAAGAGAGAAACCCTAGAGAAAACAAGATTGACTCATCCACAATCTTTACATTGTGACTCTTCAAATTCCTCTACTCTCACCCTCTCCGTTGTTAGATCCTTGAGAGGTTCCTTACCTAAATCCTTTTTTCACCTTACCCATATCTGTGAGAAGGTTATTTGGTGCTTTGGGAAGCAGTTAAAAAAGGACCAATTGATATTGGTTGATGCTATGGGCTATAGCGGAATCCGGGAAGCTAAAGAAGAAATAGGTTCGGCGTAACCTCGTTGGAGTAGGAGCTTGGAAGGCTTAGGTACACTGGGTAGATTAGGCTTGGAGGGTTTATTTCTGTCCATGTATCCCAACTACATTCTTTAGTGGATTATTGACCGCTTAGAGGGTGGCGGAGAGGTTTTACGCTGAGGGCTTCGGTTTCCTCTTTGATAACACATCGTTGTGTTGTCCTTTTGTTTGCATATCTCTTCCCTTAATCTTTGCTATTTAATTTATGCTATGGATGTGATTTTATTTGGTTTAGACTGTTTATCAATTCTGTTATAAGCTTTGTTCAGTTTTCGCACATAATTTGTTTGATATTAAGCTTGAATTGGTAATTTGTATATTGGGGGTCTAAACGTTCATAGTGTTTTATACGCTATTTGAACTTTCATAATATATTATAGCTAAATTCCAAAATATTTTGTTGCTTCGAAATTCTTTGCATAGATATATTAACACCTAACTTTGCTAATATTGTGTTTGTGAAAAGCTCTCATCAAAAACGAGAGGAAAAAGTGTAAAGTTGTTCATCTACAAGATCAAAATAACGATTAGCCTTCAAAATATTCTGCATTTAGCTTTGCAAACATCATGTGGTAGAATATATGAAAATGGTTTAAAGGATGTGTTGGCAGGTCCCAAATTGGGTCTTTGATGCAATAACAAAATCTTCTAATACTTTGACTTGAGTAGTATATGAGATGGAAAGATAATTAGAAAATAGAGGTGGTAAGGTTTGCACCCCAAATTAAGTGCCATACAAGAAAATGATGGTCAAGAAAATGCGTCTTATATACATAGAGAATTCTCAATTAAATTTGATAGTGGAAGTAGTATGAGTAAAAGGTCTAATGATACACCGGTTATATGTGATTCGAAGAGTTGTAACAGATCAAGATTTCCCAGGTGAATGTTAATAAATCGTTGTCTTTTTCATTGTGTAAGGTTGAATTTTATCAACCATTTTGTTGGTTTTATTCCGTGACATTTTGCTTGTAATTCAGCACTTCGAAACCCTGTATTTTAGGTGGGAATCATGTAAGGATAGTGTGTGAGAGAGTGTGAAGAAATGCTCAAGATTGTGCAGTAGAACAGGGACTCGCGACTGTATCTCGCTGGTGTCTCGTGACTGTCAAGCCACTAGAAGTTGCACACGAGTGAAGCATGTAGAGTAGAACTCGCAACTGGTCTCGCAGAAAGCTCGCGACTGGCAAGCCGCCAGAATCTGAACCGTCATGCCAGCTGGTGCACTACAGGACAAAAATTCTAGTCTGGTAGGTCAGTTAGTCCTTGGCTTGAACTCACGACTCAGTCAAGCTGCGAGGCCAAGCCGCCAGATAACACTATTTTGGAAAAACTGACTCTTCATATTCCTCTCTCACCCTAGTATATATTCCCCTTATACCCACGAAATGTAGAGAGCTTCCGGAGAGAATTTTGAGAGAGAAACCCTAGAAAAAAACAAGATTGACTCATCTATAATCTTTCCCTTGTGACTCTTCAAATTCCTCTACTCTCACCCTCTCCATTGTAGATCATTGAAATGTATTTTAGCCAAATCCTTTTCTCACCATACCCACATCTGTGAGAAGGTTATTTGGTGCTTTGGGAAGCAATTAGGAAGGAACTAATTTTTATTGGTTGATGCTATGGACTAGTAGTGGAATTTGGAAAGCTAAAGAAGAAATAGGTTCGGCGTAACTTTGTTGGAGCAAGAAGCTTGGAGGGCTTAATTACACTGGGTAGATTAGGCTTGGAGGGTCTATTTCTGTCCTTGTATCCCAACTACATTCTTTAGTGGATCATTTGACCGCTTGGAGGGAGGCGGAGAGGTTTTACGCCGAGGGCTTTGGTTTCCTCTTCGATAACACATCGAATGTTGTACTTGTGTTTGCATCTCTCTTCCCTTTTATCTTTGTCATTTAATTTATGTTATGGATATGATTTTATTTGACTTAGATTGTTTATCAATTCTGTTTTAAGTTTTAGTTCATCTTTCGCACGTTTATCGTTTGTTTTAAAACTTGAATTGGTAATTTATAAATTGGGGGTCTAAACGTTCATAGTGTTTTATACGCTATTTGAACTTTCAATTGGTATCAGAGCCGGTGCACTTATTGTGGTTTAATTACCTTGGTGCGATTCTTGACCCTTTGTTGAGATGGACCGATCTCAATCTTTGAATGCACCACCATATTTTGATGGTAACAACTATGCTTTTTGGAAAGTCTTGATGAGGGCATTTTTATGTTCTATTGATGAAAATGTGTGGGATGCTGTTGATATTGGTTGGGTTAGGCCGGAGGCCAAAAAATCCACTTAGGATAAGCTTTTGCTGCATTAACGCTAACAGTAAAGCTTTGAATGCTATTTTTTGTGGTGTGTCTCCAGATGAGTTTCACAGGATATCTCATGTCTCGGTGGCTAAGGAAGCATGGCAAATATTGGAGACCACGTATGAAGGAACCAAGAAGGTGAAAGACACTAAGTTACAGATGCTGACCACTCGCTTTGAGGAGCTCATGCTGAGTGAGGATGAGTCCTTTGACTCTTTCTATAGCAAGCTGAATGAAGTAGTCATCGGCAAGTTCAATTTGGGTGAGAAAACGGAGGACTCAAAGATCGTAAGGAAGATCCTTTGATCATTTCTGGAGAACTTCCATGCAAAAGTTACTACAATTAAAGAGAGCAAAGACCTGGATGATATCAAGGTCCAAGAATTAGTTGGCTCACTTCATACTTATGAGCTGTCTTTGCCATCACAAAGGAAGAGCAAATCTCTTGCTCTTAAGACAATTAATGAGAAGGTGGAAGTTCATGATTCATCGAAGGAAGATGAGGCTGATAAAGATGTAACATATCATGTGAAGAATTTCTGAAAGTTCTTGAAGTATAAGAAGAATGGAAAATTTGCTAAGAAAAGAAAATTCCCAAGTTCCGGAAAGGAGAAAAAGGAATTTAAGAGGAAAGATGAGGAGTCTTAATTCTCTCAAGGAATCACATGTTTTGAGTGCAATGGACATGGACATTTCAAGAAAGAGTGTCCCAGTTATTTAAGAGGGAAAGGAAAAGCATATGCCACAACCCTAAGTGATTCAGATTCATCTAGCTTAGATTCGGATGAAAGTTGTGACGGTGAAGGGAATTATTCTGCATTTATGACCATTGATCACGTTGCATCGTCAGATAACTTGAGTGTACTTGTAGAAGAGCATGTTGAGTACTCTGAATTGGAGTCAATTGGGATAATGGAAGAATATGATGATGAAGAAGATGAAGCTACAGTGGGACTGCAAGAGGACTATAATTCGCTTCTCGAGAAGACAGATAAGTATGCGAAAGTGGCTAATGCAGCCATTAAAAAAATAAAGAGGGCAGAGGAGGACTATAGAAGTCTCCTAGTGTGACATAAGGAGGTCAAGTGTGAGATAGAGAAGCTGAATAAAAAGTTGTCAGAAGTCTATGCAATGGTGAGGCTCTTTGAGCTTGAGGTGATTCAAGCAAATGCCAAGATAGAAAGAGTCTTCACAAAGAAGCTAGATGATGTAATCTCCTCGTAAAAACACTTCTCAGACAAATCTGGTTTGGGATATACCGGAGAAAGTAGTTTTGCTGTCAAAATCTCCAAGGACGTGAAGTTTGTGAAGGCAAAGGAGCCTATGATGGAAACTTTAGCTGTTGAAAAGGTGAAGCCAGAGAAGAAGAAGAATGTGGCTGATCAAAGGGTGTTGAATAAGCCCCGTAACTCCTCAGAGGTCAAACCTGAAGCTAGAAGGAAATCTCTTCCAAGATCATAAAGAGGTCCAAGAACAAATCATTTTTGTCATCACTGTGGTCTTCAAGTGCACACCAGACCAAATTGTCACAACTGAGAACATTGATTAATGCAAGTGATCAAAGGACAAGAGGACCAAGAAATGACAAGAGGACTTGGGTTATTGAGCAATCAAGAAGTCGAGATGGTGATTCTAGAATGAAGGATGTGATGAAGATGATTGGTGCTTTCACCACTTGCTTGGAAAGCTTCAATAGAAGGTTTGAAAGTCCTAACAATCCTATAGGGATATCACCCCAAACGCACGTGACGTGTGGGTGAAAAAGGGTACTCATGCATAAGCATTACAACATGTCCACGCATTAATACTTCCTATGCTTTGTGACTTTGTTTGGTTGTGTGTTTTGTGCTTGTTTTTAAGTTAAAAAAAAAAAATTTGTTTATTCGAATGTTTCTACTTTACTTTTTTTTTTTTTTTTTTTTTTTTGCATTGTTGTTTTTGATCAAATTTCCCTACTTTTGTGTCAAAAATCCAAAAACACATAGAAAGTAGAAAATCCAAATTGTTTGATCAACTTTTGATGAGTTTTTGTCTTAAACTTGTTTTGGCATGTACATTTGTGCAAATGGCTTTGTGCATCTAAGAGCATGGCTTGTTTCATATGCACTCATATCATTGTGGGAGAAGTCTTGAAATCTATGTGATTGTTGTAAATCGATCTTCAACCTTGTCATGAATAATTAGCCAATGGTTTTGTTGATCTTGAGACATGCATAGGCTTGTGTCTATATATCTTCTCACTCTTTTTTTTATTGTTCTTGCTTAATGAGCTCAAAAATGTAAATCTCCAAATGAAAAGAGATAATGAGCTGCAAAAGCCTGTCGCACATACTAATAATTGACTAGGAAAAAGGGAAAGCGGCCTTTATGAAAATGTATGGTGCCCAAAAAGCCAAAGGCTTGTTCATCAAAGTGAAATATCAAAAATTTTTGGCATCGGTCTCAAAATGAGATGTATTGTTTCAAAATGATCAAATGTTGAGAATTGTAATGAAGCAAAATAAAAAGCTTCAAAAGTTATGTAATCATTTTCTTGTGGGAGGTCATATATGCATATTTCTATAATTGAGATAGACCACTTGTCTTAGCACTAGTTGTGTATGACTTGATTGAATTGATCATTGAAGCTTCACTGTAGACTAAGGACTATTCCACATTTGATACACACACACACACACATGCCTAATGTTCAATGAATGCTTTATTCATTTGTTCGATTGTACTTGTTTAAATGTGATGTGTGTGTGCTCAACTATATATGAATCAAGCCAAAAAGATTTTTGAGTGATTTATATGTTTTCGAAAGTGATTTTATACTTTCATGTTTTTAGTTTTTGTTTAAAATGCATTTTTGTGTTTTTCTTCAAAACTGGTTCAGAGGCAATTTTCGTGAGAATCTCGCGACTTAGAGCCTCCCGCAAAAACAGATTAAGGGAAATGAAAATTTTTCTTTCAATTCATACAGAGACTATCGCGACTGACTCGCTACTAATAATTTCTTGCGAAAGCTTGTGAGCTTCAGTGGCCCTTTTTCGCGACTGTATCGCGAGTGTCTCGCTACTGCCTAACTTGCGAAAAATGCGTGTTCTCAGTTTTATATAGCAGATGTGATAGTTTTTCAAAATCACCCCATTTCCCTCGCACTGCTTGTCTCGAACCATCTCAACCCAAATCAGTTTTCACTCAAACCCCATCGCTCTCAAACTTATTTTCTGCATTTCAAACTTCAAGGTATGATTTCTAAAACCTTTTCTTCATGTTTTTTCTAAGTTTATGCAGTATTTTTAAGATAGGGTTATAAAAATTGGGGGTCTAAACATTCATAGTGTTTCACATGCTCATCTATTTGTTGATCATGCTCAAAAAGATTTTTTAGTGTTTTTAGTTGTTTTTGGAAAGTCTTTTGTTTTTGCAAAAGGTCAAAATTTTCAAAATCTGCTGTGTCCTATTTTGGCGACTCAGTCGCGGGTTTGTCTAGTCGCATGCACTAGTCGCGAGCTCTATACAGACTGTTTTCGCGTCTTACTGGCGAGTCATTGCCCAAGTCGCGAAAAAGACTTAGAATATTTTTCAAAATCTGGGTTTTTAATGTTTCTCGCGGGTTGACTTGGTGACTTTGTCGCGAGTGGAGGCTCAGTCGCAAGAATTACACAAAAGTTTCGCGGCTCAGCTTGCGTTTCTCTCGCGACTTGAACTTCCAGTTGCGATAAACACTTAGAAAATTTTTCCAAATTTTTTTTGTTCAAGTGTTTTGGTGGCTGGACCTAGCGACTTGCACGCGACTTAGCTCAGTTGCGAAAATCGCGTGTTTTGCATGTATAAAGTCAGTTTTTAAAACTTTTCAGTTTTCCCTCGAATATTTGTGACTGTTCATTAGCCAGTCCGTGTTCTTCTCTCTCAAACCGACTGTGTTCTTCACAAAAATCTCTTTGTTCTTAATAATTTCTTCATCAATCCTCAAGAAAAAGGTATGGGTTTTCATATTTTTATTACCTATTTCATGTTTTTAAGCCTAATTTTCTTGGATTTTGGGATGTTTTGAACGGTTGAGTTATTTGGGGTTTCAACTATGGGTTTGAATCATTTTGTTGTTTTTGCTTGAATGGGTTTTGTTGATCCTTCTGATCTAATGGTTGATATGCTTTCTCTCATGCCTGATTCTCTTCATTGAGTACTTGTACGGATTTGACCTTAGTTGTGCATATCATACCCATTGTGAAATGTCATGTTGACATATGCCTAAGTTATTGAGGTTTTTATGAGTTGATTTGGCTATATGTTGTATTTGACTAAACAAAACTTGCCTATTGCACATTTACATTTGTGTCTAGTTTTGTGACCTAGGACTATTTATGTCATAATTATGCACATTGTCTCTTTGAAGCCTGAATTTATTTCTAGCAATATATCTATAATATAGTATGTTATATCTTGCTATGATTCTTCCTAAACTTTGTGTGGTTAGAATTTATAGTACAACCTTCTGTTTCTTATAGTACTATTATTCTGCTACTGATGTTTTATTGTTCCATCTATTGTGCTCTGTTTTTGTGGATGTTGCTGTCTTGGTCTTGCAGATGACTCCAACAAAGAAGAAATCTACTGCCAAAAGAAGTGACAAAAGGATGAAGATGGACAATACAAAGTTCAGATCTCCTCAACACTTTGAGAGATACACTCAGTTTTACATGAAAGCACCCATTATTCAAGAGAGGTTTGTAAACTTGGTGGATCTGAAGGACACTTTCGTTCCAAGTTGTTTTGAGGGAAGAAATTGCGAGAAACTATTAAGTGACCTGCCTGGAGTATGTGAACCTCTAATCAGGGAATTTTATGCTAATTCTGTATTGAGAGAGCATGAGATCAACTGCTGGATAAGAGGAAAGGAATTCACCATAGATGTAGATGACATCAATGAAGTGTTGGGCTTTGACGGCTTAGATGACCATGACTTCACACACTATAAGGATAGGATGCTGTCCTTGGAAATCGTTCAGTCACATATTGGTGGAGTTCGAGAAGGAAGATGTCTCAACACCAACGCTTTTCCAGCAGATATGAGATGTCTCACTGTGATAATGATGTTCAACCTATATCCATTGAAGAAGCTGACCATAATCAACAATGCTAGAGCCATCTTTCTCATGGAGCTCAAGCAGAAGACCTTTACAGACATCAGTGCTCACATATTCTACACCATTGTTGATGAGACAAGAACAACATCCAGGGCCAAGCTGATTTTCCCCAGTTTTCTCATGAGAATTTTTAGACTAAAAGGAGTGGAAATCCCTCAAGATATAAGTCTCATGCCTACTCCCTCAGCAATTAACAACCTAACCATCACAAGGATACAAGTGCGTCTTCTAGGTAATAAAGAAGAAGGTGATCAAGAAGAAGGTGAAGGAATGGAAACTGAGACAGAAGCTGTAGGTCAACTCTCAAGTTCAAGAGGTCGTAGTAAGAGAAGCAGAGCATCAGTTTCATTAGACGTACCCCCGGATGCGTTCCAGATCATCCTGGAGAGGATTGATGGGCTCAGAGAGGTCCAAAATGAACACTCTGATAAGCTAGCTGCACTCTAAGACCAGATGACTAGTCTCTCAGCAAAACTTGACAGCTTCACCACACAGCAGTGACCCTTTGGCCATTCCGGTCAAAAAAGGGGAGATGGAGCATATTTTTTTGTGGAGTATAGCTCATTTTTTTATGGAGTATAGCTCTTGAGGGGGAGTACTTGTTGAGGGGAAGCATGCATAAAAACATTGTCTTAGCAGTTTACTTTATATGTTTATGTTCATGTGCCTTTATATTATCATAGTTTTTGCTAAGCACTTGTTGAGGGGGAGCATGCATAAAAACATTGTCTTTGCAGTTTACTTTATATGTTTATGTTCATGTGCCTTTATATTATCATGGTTTTTGCTAAATACATTTGGTTTAAACTATTGGATATGGTTCTTTGTTGATACTTTGATATATATATATATATATATTGATGTTATTTAGTTTTCTTTATTTTGTACCTATGCTTCTGTAGCTGTTTATTTTGTACCTTGCTTTTGTAAGCATATTTGTACCTTTTGCTTCTGTGGCTGTTTGGTTATTTTGTACCCTTGCTTTGTAGCTAGTACTTTTAGTTAATGTTATGCATTTTCTTAAGTACATCACTCTTGTGCCCTGTGTTGGATTTTTATCCTTAATGCAATTAACTTGTGTTGTTGCATTGGTTGAGTGTTGGACATACAAATGATTCTTTGCATGGAGCTTATTTGCTTGCATGTCCAGATGTTCATTCCATGTATGAATGAGCATTATGATCACTATTTATAGTGATTGTTTATTTTTGGTCAAGCCTTGCTTTATTACTTTAATCCGTTTTGCTTGATTGCATTGTACTTGCTTCATATGTAATACAAGTTTTTTCTGCATACAATGATTTTATTGTATGGCTACTTTTCAGGAGATACTTGTACTTATGATTCAAGAGCTTCACAGATTCTAGAGTTAGGTGTGAGTGAGTTTTGTTCAACTGTTTCTAACTCACGCGTTAAGTCTAGAGTTTGTTATAGGGTTTTGTTACAGAATAGCTAAAGGGGGAGATTGTAAGGTAGAATTTTATCAACCATTTTGTTGGCTTTATTCCATGACATTTTGCTTGTAATTCAACACTTAGAAACCCTGTATTTTATGTGGGAATCATGTAAGGGTAGTGTGTGAGAGAGTGTGAAGAAATGCTCAAGATTGTGCAGCAGAACAGGGACTCGCGACTGTCAAGCCGCTAGAAGTTGCACACAAGTGAAGCATGCAGAGCAGAACTTGCGATTGGCAAGCCGCTAGAATATGAACCGTCATGCCAGCTGGTGCACTACAGGACAAAAATTCCAGTCTGGCAGGTCAGTTGGTTCGCGGCTTGAACTCACGACTCAGTCAAGCCGCGAGGCCAAGCTGCCAGATAACTCTGTTTTGGAAAACTGAATCTTTGCATTCCTCTCTCACCCCAGTATATATACCCCTTATACCCACGAAATGTAGAGAGCTTCCAGAGAGAATTTTGAGAGAGAAACCCTAGAGAAAAACAAAATTGACTCATCCACAATCTTTTCCTTGTGACTCTTCAAATTCCTCTACTCTCATCCTCTCCATTGTAGATCCTTGAGAGGTATTTTAGCCAAATCATTTTCTCACCATACCCACTTCTATGAGAAGGTTATTTGGTGTTTTGGGAAGCAGTTAGGAAGGAACCAATTCTTATTGGTTGATGCTATGGACTAGTAGCGGGATCCGGGAAGCTAAAGAAGAAATAGGTTCGGCGTAACCTCGTTGGAGCAAGAAGCTTGAAGGGCTTAGGTACACTGGGTAGATTAGGCTTGGAGGGTCTATTGCTGTCCTTGTATCCCAACAACATTCTTTAGTGGATCATTTGACCGCTTGGAGGGAGGCGGAGAGGTTTTTCGCCGAGGTCTTCGATTTCCTCTTCGATAACACATCTAGTGTTCTCCTTGTGTTTGCATCTCTCTTCCCTTTTATCTTTGTCATTTAATTTTTCTTATGGATGTGATTGTATTTGACTTAGATTGTTTATCAATTCTGTTTTAAGCTTTAGTTTATCTTCCACACGTTTATCGTTTGTTTTAAAGCTTGAATTGGTAATTTGTAAGGGGTCTAAACGTTCATAGTGTTTTATACGCTATTTGAACTTTCACATTGCTTCTTTTAAAGATCTGTATTTCCAAGATATATAATCTAACTACCTGCTAACCTATGAAATGCACGATAGTGATAAAAGATAACAAAAAATTCGAATTAGCACCTCTTACCTAAAGGTGCAAAAACAATAGAAATAGAAACTGATGAATAAAATAAAACATCTACGTATACAGAAACTAAAGCGTAGAAACACCTGTCCACACCTATGGGATTTAGATATGAAAGTTAAACCCCTTTATTTATACTTAAATAACATCCTTTATTAGCTAGCACCTCTTCTGTCCCCTCCATGGAGTTTAGATATGCCACTGAATCCCTTATTTATTTATATATGGTACACTAATCTTTTTTAACATAAAAAAAATTATATTATTTTTTTACAAAAATTATGTAAAACGATTTATTTGAAATACTTATTATTAAAAAAATTGACAATTCATTTGAAAAATGACATTCTTCCTTATGTTTAGGGGTATGGAAACAGTTAATATAAAAGCCATCAAAAAGAAAAGAAAATATATATATATATATATATATTAATAACAGGCAAACAAGAATAAGAAAATAAAAATTCAGTTAAATTATTAAAAATAATTAAATATTTTGGAATTATATATGTGGAAATCCATCACCTAAAAATATCATCTCCAAAACACTTTTTTTTTTTTTTTTTTGTATTATAGTCACGTTTCCTTTGTTAATACGGCTAATGTGTTAAAATTTTGGGTCTTATTTTATTACTTTCTTTCTACTCTATTAATAAAGAAATAATTAAAAAATAAGGATAGATTATATATTTGGTCCTTATCCTATATATTATATTTCAATTTGGTCCATAATTTTTCAATTATATCAATTTGCTCCCTAACCTTTCAATACTGTGTCAATTTAATTTTTACCATTATTTTTTGGATGAAAATTAATAACGCATCAAATGGCTAAAACAAAAAATTAACTTTCATTGATTTGAAAATATACTAAAATTTTATTTTAGCCATTTACTATGTCATTAATTTCATCCAAAAAATATTGACATAAACTAAATTGACAGACACTAAAATGTTATGGATCAAATTGAAATATGGTGTATAAGATAAGAACCAAAAATGTAGTTTACCTAAAAAATATATATTTAATAAAGTGATGAAAGAATAGAAGATATGACATAAGGTGTATTGTTAAATGATGTGTTAAAATAGATAAAGTAATTTTTTAATGTGTCAAAATAACATTTTTTTTAACACAAATGATATTAATGCTCTTAGAGTCATTTCATTAAAAATGGCAAATACGTTCCCTTAAGGGAAGAAAATGATATATATATATATATAGGAAAATTGTATTGTTTTTTTTTGGGGGGGGGGGGGGGGGCGGTATGACCATATAGGTAAGTATCATGATCTTAATAATGTGTTTTAAAGTATTTTAATGTCTATCATTCCCTCATGAGTATAAATAAAATGATAGGATTATTACGGTTGAAATAAACCATTTTCATCAGAGTGGATATATATCATATCCTAGGTATACCATATAAGACAAATAATTTGATTCACTTTACCCTTTGGGAATAGGTGAAAGAAATATCTTTCCATCAATGATAACTGGGAAAAAAAATTAGTCATAGTTTTGTAGTCATGGTTTTGGTCGTAAATTAGTTGTTATGGAAGAGCTGGAAAATATGAGTAAAATGGAAGTTTTCTTCTTCTTTTTTTCGAAATATATAATTTTCAAAAGTTGTTACACCAAATAAGGGATAGTTATTGTTTTCAACCAAAAAAAAAAAGTTATTACAATCATTTTAGGTAGAAATAGATTAATTATTTTCTTAACAAATTTTGCAAATTATTTTATAACAAATTAACCAATGTGAAAGAGAGGAATAAATTTTGATTTTAAATTTAATGAAAAAAATATTCTTAAGGGAATATCTTATTCAGAAAATAAAATTCGAAATTAAAATATTTTTTAAGAGATTAAACTATTGAATATTGATGAATCATGAATCTAAATTCCCAAATTGGCCTGTTTTAACCCATATTAGATTTATTGTCAGGCCCATAGGGTTGGGTCACATAGCCCATATGATTATTACAAAAAAGAAAGAGGAGAATTTGGCCCATAGTGTTGAGAAGTATTTTTTTCACAGTACTTGATTTCCAGGAGATATTGATACATGCACTTAAAAAAGGAAAATTGTTGTTTGAAAACATGTGTGGAAATACATGTGGGTGAAAAAGTATGTGAAAATACGTGTAATGTTGTTTAAAAACTGAAAATTGTTATTTGAAAACGTGTACCAAACACCCGTCTCCGTGTTTTTTTATTCACAGTACTTGATTTCAAGGAGATAAAGTCCTTGAAAGTTTAAATAGCGTGTAAAACACTAAGAACGTTTAGACCCCCAATTTACAAATTAACAATTCAAGCTTTAACACAAATGATAAACGTGCGGAAAATGAATTAAAGCCTAAAACAGAATTGATAAACCATCTAAGTCAAATAAATCGCATCTAAAAACAAAAATTAAATGACAAAGATAAAGGAAAGAGAGATGCAAACATAAGGACAACACAAGATGTGTTATTGAAGAGGAAATCGAAGCCCTCGGCATAAAACCTCTCCGCCACCCTCCAAGCGGTCAAAATGATCCACTAAAGAATGTAATTGGGATACAAGGACAGCAATAGACCCTCCAAGCCTAATCTACCCAGGTACCTAAGCCCTCCAAGCTTCTTGCTCCAACGAGGTTACGTCGAACTTATTTCTTCTTTAGCTTCCCGAATCCCGCTACTAGTCCATAGCATCTACCAATATAAATTTTCTCCTTCCTAACTGCTTCCCAAAGCACCAAATAACCTTCTCACAAATGTGGGTATGGTGAGAAAAGGATTTGGTTAATGAACCTCTCAAAGGTGTGTCAATGGAGAGGAAGAGAATAGAGGAATTTGAAGAGTCACAAGGTTAAGATTGTGGATGAATCAATCTTGTTTTTCTCTAGGGTTTCTCTCTTAAAATTCTCTCTGGAAGCTCTCTACATATCGTGGGTATAAGGGGTATATATACTGGTGGGTGTTTGGAATGCGAAGTGACAGATTTTCCAAACCAGAGTTGGCTGGCGGCTTGATTGAGTCGCGAGTTCAAGTCGCGAACAAACTGAAAAGCCAATCTGGAATTTTTGTCCTGTAGTGCAACAGCTGGCACGACTATTCAAATTCTGGCAGCTTTCCAGTCACGAGCCACCTGCGAGATCCAGTCACGAGTTCTCTTCTGCACGCTTCTCTCATGTGCAATATCTGGCGGCTTGCCAGTCGCGAGACACCAACAAGGTCCAATCGCGAGTCTCTGTTCTGCAGCATAGTCTTGAGCAATTCTTCACACTCTCTCACACACTACTCTTACATGATTCCCACCTAAATACAGAGTTTCTAAATGCTGAAATACAAGAAAATTGGCACGGAAAAAAGCCAACAAAATGGTTGATAAAATTCAACCTTACAGTCCTCATGATCTTTTTTTTCACAGTACTTGATTTCACGAAGATAAAGTCTTCATTTTATTTTTTCCCTACATATCATTTCGTTTGGCTCCAAATTAAAAAGCCAGTTTATTTTACTATTCAATTTATTTTGGCTACTATTTATGGGTTCCATTATACTTTTTGATACTATTCATGAGTTTTACTATATTATTTCATCTAACTTTTACTTTATTTATAGTACTTTCAGCAAAAAATTTTCATTTTCAGCAAAATAAGCGAATCACAAACAGACCCAAACTCTCTGTTTTTTCACAGTTCGTCTAAAACTAATACAACCTCTTTTCGCTTATTATTCACTCTCATGATCAGTCTCTTGTCTCTCTCACTCTCACACTGGATTCATTTTTATTTGGGAAAATTGATGATTATTTTTTTGGTTTTACATAAATTTTTTCAAAGTCTAAGGATAATCATAGTAGTAAGCTCCACCATAAGCAGGGGACCTTTTGCTTGTGTATTTCATACTCCCTCCATCCCAATTTGTTTGTCCTATTTGAAAATCAAATTTTTTAAGGGAATATCATTTATTGTCTAGTCTGCCTTATAAAAATGTATAAGTTTACAAAATTATCCTTAAATATATTTATCAGCTTTTAAAAAAAATATTTATTCTTAATGAGACAACTAAAAAGGTGCTCCAATTAGATTGATTTTTTAAATATTTGTTAGTTTTCTTTTCAAATAGTTTTGAAAATAAAGTAGAAGTATAATAGGAACATTAGTAAATTAATGACTTTTATTTTTAGTGAAAATTCAAATAGCGTGTAAAATATTATGAACGTTTAGACCCCCAAATTACAAATTATCAATTCAAGCTTTATATCAAACGAAGCTTAAAACAGAATTGATAAACAATCTAAGTCAAATAAAATCACATCCATAACAGAAATTAAATGACAAAGATAAAGGGAAGAGAGATGCAAACACAAGGACAACACACGATGTGTTATCGAAGAGGAAACCAAAGCCCTCGGCGTAAAACCTCTCCGCCGCCCTCCAAGTGGTCAAATGATTCACTAAAGAATGTAGTTGGGATATAAGGACAGCAATAGACTATTGGGATAAGTGCCCTTAAATCCTATTGTATGATGCTATGTATGATATTATGTATGACATTATGTGAGAAATGATGTATGACTTAATATTGTGTTTAATAAAGTTGCTTTATTCTTATCTAAGATAATGGTAACATGAATATTCGGACATTATCAAATAGTCCATGAGATGCATAGTATGTGATTTATGTGATTTAGTCAGAGAATATATAGATCACAAGTTCTTTGTAAACTCAGAATTTTGGTTTGTAGTCAGTGATAAAATTGGGCATTTCATCTGCGAAGACTATAACATATTAACTACGATGTTTTGTCTTGATCATGGAAGTGGTGACTTTTAGTTGATATGTTGATATGTTTTAAGAATTAAGACATATTGAACTGGACCGCTGTGAGATTTATTATTCTCCTAACGACTGTCAATTGAATAATAAATCTCACGACTTGTATTCATATGAACTCTTAATCCTGAGAGAATAATGGACCTAGTCATTAAATGTAGGTTGCTTTGATATATCAGGAGTGAGATCTAAAGTAACGGTCAAAACCTCAGTATGTTGGGCAGCCACATTTAGTGTTGATGGAACATATATTCTCAAGATGGAATTCATAGTCTCTTAGCGAAGATATAAAATATTCCCTTGATATAAGTTTAATGGGTTCAGTTATTCAGAGAGTTAGGCCTAACCACTTTAGTAAGACTAAAGTATATATTTATGAAATTGAATTTTATAAATATATGGTGAATAACTTAAAAGGATTAACCTGGGTACTTAAGGATTAAGATGTAGTAATTTACAAAGTGGCAGTCTATATTCATGCTTTGTATTACTACGAATATTTTATGAAGGGGTTGCATGTATAATAAAGTCTTGGGATATAATTTATTAATGAGGCCTAGAGTGCAATTATATTTATATAGTGGTATTAAATATAATTAATGGTAACTTTGGACTTGTCAAGAGTTGACAGAAAAGCCCAAAGCCCATTGGAGCTAGTGTCTTATTTGTTCCCTTTTGGTCCCACTCCAAGCCACACACTAAAACCCAATTGGGAAGGCCCAAAAGGCTAGCCCAATTAAATAATCAGTTATGTGGAGAGAAACATACAAAATTTTATATAGAATGAAATGGTTTGTATGTTCATATATAAACGGATCTACTTCATTCGCAATTGATAACATGCACTATGTAAGTTTCAAAATATAAGAACAAGAGAGTGTACCTTGGTATGATGAATTTCAAAACCGAATGAAGAAAAGTACTTGGAAAATTTTGTATGCAATGCAAACATGTAATTTTCCTAACATTGGTATCAGAGCGGTCTTCATTTCAAATATGTATAACATGTTTTGTGAGTTTTGGAATTAGAGATAATAGTTTCATGATGTTAGAAGATTATATATGCATTTAATTTTCTGCATGGTTGTTGAAACTATGATTTGATAAAAACTGATATTGATGTTATGATGTTGTTTAAATTCAAATTTAAGTATGTTAAATTGATCTTTAAGGCTATAGCATCAATAGATTTCAGTTTTGATATCAAATACTACATATCATGTTCATATGGTAATTGTTTGTTCATGAAAAATCGTTGAAAACTGTTTGAAACTATTCTGGAAAAACTGAAAACACGGGTTTTTCGCGGGTTAACTTCCCGCGAAGTTACTCACAAAAAATGATTTTGAAGACAAAAACTTTTGCGGGTAAGCTTTACTCACGAAACAGTCGCGAGACAGTAGCGAAAGTCTCTGTCTGATTTTTGTGTTTTCAATTTTTTCCTTAACTTGTTTTCGCAGGAAGCGTTTAGTCACGGGATACGCGCGAGACAGTCGCGAAAGTCTCTGTCTGGATACGCGCAAGACGCCTTTTTCGCGGGAAGTGCTTAGTCGCGGTATTCTCGCAAAAATGCTTATGAAGGGATTTTTGAATTTCTTTCAAAATGTTTTTGCATGTATAAAATGCAAGGATGTGTATAATTAGTTTATGCTTGTTTAAAAGATAAAAACCTTTAATTTAAAACATCTAGTGGGAGAGATATTCAAGGGTTGGATCTCACGGCCTCCATTGTCGGTTTAAGTAGTGTGATTAAGCACCTCGCCTTGGCGTATATGCCTTGCTCCCTTCGGAGGGTGTTTAATTCATGGTACTAGAGGTTAAACTTCTTAATGATAGATGAAGTGTGTTTTTACATTAAGAACGACCACGCTTCCGTGGAGTTACTTGGTGACTCACATTGATTCTAGACAATGGTGTACACTAGACTAAGTATGATGTTAACCTCCCTTCGGAGCTATGTCCTTATTACTTAGAGGCTAAAGGCAAAGCGGCAAATTATTTTTGTTTGGTAAGAGTTACCATGATAGCATTAATAATGAGGATAATCCTCGCTTAATCATAGTGATTGGTATGACCTCGCTTCTGAGAAATATTAATTGCGGGATTGGGTTGTCGTTGCATATATTATATTATGGTTTTATTAAGGTTCCATATTATATGTTTATATGCTAAATTGATAATGTCCAGTTTACTTATTATATTCATGTTTATTATTTTCAGATTTGAATATGGCATCATTTAGCCCACTTGTTACCATTCTTAATCAAAACAAACTGACTGGATCCAATTATGTTGACTGGAAAAGAAACTTGGACATAGTTCTCACAGCTGAAGAGCACAAATATGTGCTTACTAAACCATGTCCTAGCTTTCCTTCATTAGATACTCCTCTTGAGGAAAAACAACGATATGGCAGAAATCTAATGAAATGGCCAAGTGTTATATCCTAGCGTCCATCTCATATGTTCTACACCATCAAATGCAGGATGTAGAACTAGCTTCGGACATTATGCAAAGTCTGAAGGAGATGTTTGGTGAGCAAGGCCGTTCTGCAAGACAAGAAACCATGAGGCAAATTTATAATACCAAAATGGCTGAAGGTAGTTCAGTGAGAGAGCATTGTCTTACAATGATCTCTAATCTGAATACATTGGAAGTTTTAGGTGCCGACATTGATGGAAAATCCCAAGTGGATATGATACTCTAGTCACTACCGGAATCATTCAAGGAATTTAGGCTTAATTATAACATGAACAAAAAAATTTATTCTTTGTCTGAATTAATGAATGAGTTGGTAGCGGCAGAAGGCATTCTTGGTACTTCTAGTGTTGAAGCCAATGTGGGTGAAGCTTCTACTTCTCAACCAAAGTCGAAAGGCAAGGGTAAGAAGAAGAAGAAAAAGGACTTCACTAAGCAAAAGGGTAAACAAATTGTCTTAGGGGTTGCCGATAAAGGAAAGAAGTTGAAAGAAAAATGTTTCCATTGTGGTGAGAAAGGACATTGGAAGAGGAATTGTCCAAAGTTCAAGGCTGCCAATAAGGGTATGAAAATTTCATTCCTTCTTGAAATATGTTTAGTACAAAATCCCATGGATTCCTGGTGTGTGGATTCAGGATGTACTAATCATATCTGTAATTCTTTACAGGGGTTCCAGGAGACCAGAAAGCTTAAAGAATGAGAATTGTTTCTAACCTTGGCTGATGGGAGTAGGATTCCGATTGTAGCTATTGGAGTGTTTAATTTATGTTTTGAATCAAGAGTTTTAATATTAGATGACTGTCTGTATGTACCTAATGTTCGTAGGAATTTAATTTCTGCAACTTTTTTGGGTAAAAATGGATATTGTGTTATCCTTAAAGACAATGTTGTAATAAAGAAGGATAAAATGTTTATCTATTCTGGCAATATTGTGGATGGTCTTTATATTTTAACTCTTGATAAGCATGAATTATATAATTCTGAATTAGATAATAACTCTCATGTAAAATCATTAAAGAGAAAGTTTTCTTCTACTAATGATGCATATCTTTGGCACTTGCGTTTGGGTCATATTAATCCAAACAGAATTCAAAGACTGATCAAAGATAGTCTCTTAGAGCCATTGAACTTTGATGAGTTTCCAGTTTGTGAATCCTGTTTGGAAGGCAAATTGACCAAACGACCTTTTAATGCAAAAGGTAGAAGGGCCCAAGAGCTGCTAGAATTAGTTCATACGGATGTTTGTGGTCCTATGTCAACTCAAGCAAAAGGAGGTTATGAGTACTTCATCACCTTTACTGATGATTACTCAAGATATGGTTATGTACCTAATGAGACGGAAGTCCGAAACCTTTGAAAAGTTGAAAAAGTTTAGGGCTGAAGTTGAGAATCAATTGGTTAACGCATAAAGGCCATTCGATCTGATCATGGTGGCAAATAGCTTCTTGGGGATTTCAAGGATTACTTAACTCAAAATGGGATTGTATCCCAATTGACTGCACCTGGAACTCCCCAACAAAATGGTGTAGAAGAAAGAAGGAATAGGACTCTTTTGGAAATGGTTAGGTCCATGATGAGTTACTCAACTTTACCTATTTCTTTTTGGGGTTATGCCTTAAATACAGTAATACATCTTTTGAATTTAGTTCCATCAAAATCTATTCCCAAAACACCCATGGAATTGTGGAGTAGGCGTAAGCCTAGTAAGAAATATCTCCACATTTGGGGTTGTCCAGCACATGTGTTAAAAGGGAAGCCTGATAAGTTGGAACCAAAATCAGAAGTATGTTTGCTTATGGGTTATCTAAAAGAAACTAGGGGTTATTTATTCTATAGTCGTAAAGATAACAAAGTTTTTGTTAGTACAAATGCTAAATTCTTGGAAAATGACTATATGAATAATTTTACTCCTAGAAGTTGAGTTGTCTTGGCTGAAATGAATGAACCTGTAATTGAACAACCAATGGTTGAAACTAGGGATGATGTGGTTGTATTGGATACACCACAAGATACTACTCATGAGATGTCTTGTACACAGGTGCCTCGTCGTAGTGGGAGGAATGTTAGGCCACCTATAAGATTCATAAGTCTTGGAGAGACCTATGAGGCTACCTCAGAGGAGGCTGAAACTGATCCTTACACTTATGAAGAAGCAATGAGTGATATAGATACACATCATTGGCTCCAAGCTATGAAATCTAAATTAGATTCCATGTATTCCAATCAAGTTTGGGATCTTGTAAAGGCGCCTAACAACATTAAACCTGTTGGTTGCAAATGGGTTTACAAGAGGAAGAGAGGGATAGATGGAAAGGTTGAAACCTTTAAAGCAAGACTAGTGGCGAAAGGGTATACTCAAAAAGAATGTATTGATTATGAAGAAACCTTTTCACTAGTAGCAATGCTTAACTCTATCAGAATTCTCTTATCCATTGTTGCTCATTATGATTATGAGATTTGGCAAATGGATGTCAAGACTGCATTTCTTAATGGCAATCTTGAAGAGGAAATCTATATGAAGCAACTAGAAGGTTTCATAGCAAAGAACCAAGAGCATATGGTATGCAAGTTGAATAGGTCCATTTATGGACTTAAGTAAGCATCTAGGCCATGGAACATCAGATTTGATCAAGCAATCAAATCATTTGTTTTTGAACAAAATCTTGATAAACCATGTGTGTACAAAAGACATCAAGACAAAGTAGTAATGTTCCTAGTGCTTTATGTTGATGATATTCTACTCATTGTAAATGATGTAGGGGTCATGTCATCAGTAAAGGTTTGGTTGTCAAGCCAATTTGATATGAAGGACTTAGGTGAGGCTAACTTTATTCTAGGGATCAAGCTTTGGCGAGATCGTAAGAATAAGATGTTAGGCTTATCACAAGCTGGATATATAGATAAGGTTCTAGAACGGTTTAGCGTGCAAAACTCCAAGAAAAGATTACTTCCTTTCAGACATGGAGTTCCTCTGTCTGATGACCAAAGGCCTAAGACTCAAGAGAAAATAGATATGATGAGACAAGTTCCTTATGCTTCTGCAGTAGGAAGTCTCATGTATGCCATGCTTTGTACTAGACCAGATGTCTGTTTTTCAGTTGGCATGGTCAGCCGATATCAATCAAATCCAGGACCATAACATTGGCAAGCTGTAAAGCATATTCTCAAGTATCTACAGAGAACGAGAGATTATATGCTTGTTTACCGTTGTGAGGATTTGATTTCCATTGGCTATACAGATTCAGACTTTCAATCGGATCTAGATTTCAAAAAGTCCACGTCAGGATGTGTATTCACCTTGGGAGGTGGAGCCATAAGTTGGAGGAGTGTTAAGCAATCTTGTATTGTAGACTCCACCATGGAAGCTGAATATATTGCTCCTTGTGAAGCAGCAAAAGAAGCTGTATGGCTCAAGAAATTCCTTTCTGATCTTGGTGTAGTGAGAATAGAGAAAGTTCCTATCACATTGTTTTACGACAATAGTGGAGCGGTTGCACAATCCAAAGATCCAAGGAATCACAAGAAAGGAAATCACATTGAGAGAAAGTACCACATCATTCGAGACATTGTTACTCGTGGAGATGTGGTGGTAGCAAAGATTGAAAGTGCAAATAATCTAGCAGATCCCTTTACCAAAGTCTTACCTCAAAAGACCTTTGAGTCACATTTGGAGGGAATGGGAGTTAGATTACTGCACAATAGTCTTTAGGGCAAGTGGGAGATTGTTGGGATAAGTGCCCCTAAATCTTATTGTATGATACTATGTATGATATTATGTATGACATTATGTGAGAAATGATGTATAACTTAATATTGTGTTTAATAAAGTTGCTTTATTCTTATCTAAAATATTGGTAACATGAATATTCGGACATTATCAAATAGTCCATGAAATGCATAGTATGTGATTTATTTGATTTAGTCACAGAAGATATAGATCACAAGTTCTTTGCAAAATCAGAATTTTGGTTCGTAGTCGGTGATGAAATTGGGCATTTCATCTGCGAAAACTATAACATATTAACTACGATGTTTTGTCTTGATCATGGAAGTGGTGACTTCTAGTTGATATGTTGATATGTTTTAAGAGTTAAGACATATTGAACTGGACCACTGTGAGATTTATTATCCTCCTAACGACTGTCAATTAAATAATAATCTCACTACTTGTATTCACATGAACTCTTAATATTGAGAGAATAATGGACCTGATCATGAAATGTAAGTTACTTTGATATATCAGGAGTGAGATCTAAAGTAATGGTCAAAACCTCAGTATGTTGGGCAGCCACATTTAGTGTTGATGGAACATATATTCTCAAGATGGAATTCATAGTCTCTTAACGGAGATATAAAATATTCCCTTGAGATAAGTTTAATGGGTTCAGTTATTCAAAGAGTTAGGCCTAACCACTTTAGTAAGACTAAAGTATATATTTACGAAATTGGGTTTTATAAATATATGGTAAATAACTTAAAAGGATTAAATTGGGTACTCAAGGATTAAGATGTAGTAATTTACAAAGTGGCAGTCTATATTCATGACTTTGTATTACTACGAATATTTTATGAAGGGGTTGCATGTATAATAAAGTCTTGGGATATAATTTATTAATGAGGCCTAGAGTGCAATTATATTTATATATTAGTATTAAATATAATTAATGGTAACTTTGGACTTGTCAAGAGTTGACAAAAAAGCCCAAGGCCCATTGGAGCTAGTGTCTTATTTGTTCCCTTTTGGTCCCACTCCAAGCCACATACTAAAACCCAATTGAGAAGGCCCAAAAGGCTAGCCCAATTAGATAATCAGTTATGTGGAGAGAAACATACAAAATTTTATATAGAATGACATGGTTTGTATGTTCATATATATATGATATAAGGAAGAGAGACACTCTTTCATATTCTCTCTAGAATCAAAGAACTGATTGAGAGACCACACATCTTAGGCATCAAGTGGAATTGGAGTGAAGATCAAAGGTGTTTCCAAGTGCTTTTCTTCATTCGGTTTTGAAATTCATCATACTAAGGTACACTCTTTTGTTCTTATATTCTGAAACTTACATAGTGCATGTTATCAATTGCGAATGAAGTAGATCCGTTTATTTTCCGCTGCGTATGTTTTGTATGCAATGCAAATATGTAATTTTCCATCATAGACCCTCAAAGCCTAATTTACCCAGTGTACTTAAGCCCTCTAAGCTCCTACTCCAACGAGATTACGCCGAACCTATTTCTTCTATAACTTCCCGGATCCCGCTATCGCCCATAGTATCAAGCAATATAAATTGGTCCCTTCCTAACTGCTTCCCAAAGCACCAAAGAGCCTTCTCACAAATATGGGTATGGTGAGATAAGGTCTTGGGTAATGAACCTCTCAAGGATCTACAGTGGAGAGGGTGAGACTAGAGGAATTTGAACAGTCACAAGGTAAAGATTGTGGATGAGTTAATCTTGTTTTTCTCTAGGGTTTTTATCTCAAAATTCTCTCTAGAAGCTCTCTACATTTCTTGGATATAAAGGGTATATATACTGGGGTGAGAAAGGAATGCAAAGAGTCAGTTTTTCCAAAACAGAGTTGTCTGGCAGCTTGGCCTTGCGACTTGACTGAGTCGCGAGTTCAAGTCACGAACTACCTGAACCTGCCAGATGAATTTTTTGTCCTGTAGTACAACAGCTGGCACGGCGGTTCAATTTCTGGCGACTTGCCAGTCTTGAGATACCTGCGAGACCAGTCGCGAGTTCTTCTCTGCATGCTTCACTCGTGTGCAACATCTGGCAGCTTGACACTCGTGAGACACCATTGAGATCCAGTTGCAAATCCCTGTTTTGCTGCACAGTCTTGAGCATTTCTTCACACTCTCTCACACACTACCCTTACAAGATTCTCACCTAAAATACGGGGTTTCTAAATGCTGAATTACAAGCAAATTGGCACGGAATAAAGCTAACAAAATAGTTGATAAAATTCAACCTTACAATCTCCCCCTTTGGCTATTCCGTGACAAAACCCTACAACAAAATCTAGACTTAACGCGTGAGTTAGGAACATTTGAACAAAACTCACTCACACCTAACTCTAGAATCTGTGAAGCTCTTGAATCATAAGTATAAGTATCTCCTGAAAAGCAACCACACAATAAGATCATTGTATGCAAAAAACTTGTATTGCATATGAAGCAAGCACAATGCGATCAAGCAAAAACGGATTAAAGTAATAAAGCAAGGCTTGATTAAAAATAGACAATCACTATAAATAGTGATCACAATGCTCATTCACACATGGAATAAACATCCGGACATGCAAGCTAATAAGCTCAATGCAAAGTATCATTTGCATGTCCCACACTCAACCAATGCAACTACACAAGGTAATTGCATTAAAGATAAAAATCCAACAAAGGGCACAAGAGTGATGTACTTAAGAAAATGCATAACATTAACTAAAAGTACTAGCTACAAAGTAAGGGTACAAAATACACTTACAAAAGCAAGGTACAAATACGCTTACAAAAGTAAGGTACAAAATAAACTAAATAACATCTATATATATATATATATATATATATATATCAAAGTACCAACAAAGAACCATATCCAACAGTATATAAAGACACACGAATATAAACATATAAAGTAAACTGCTGAGTCAATGTTTTTATGCGTACTCCCCCTCAAGATGTGCTCCCCCTCAAGATGTGCTCCCCCTTAAGAGCTACCCTCCAAAAACTTTCCCCTTTTTTGACCGAAATGGCCAAAGGGTCATAGCTGTGTGTTGAAGCTGTCAAGTTTTGCTGAAAGACTGGTCATTTGGTCTTAGAGTGCAGCCAGCTTGTCAGAGTGTTCATTCTGGACTTCTCTGAGCCCATCAATCTTCTCAAGGATGTTCTAGAATGCATCTGGAGGTACATCTGATGAGGATGATGCACCGCTTCTCTTTCCACATCCTCTTAAGCTTAAGGGTTGGCCTACAGCCTCTGTCTTAGTCTCCATGGCTTCACCTTCTTCCTGATCACCTTCTTTTCATCACCCGGAAGACGAACTCTTATCCTTGTGATCGTTAGCTTGTTAATGGCTAAGGGAGTAGTCAAGAGGCTATTATCTTGAGGGATTTCTATACCTTTCCATCTAAAAATCCTCATAAGAAGACTGGGGAAAATCAACTTGGCCTTTGATGTTGTTCTTGACTCATCAACAATGGTGTAGAATATGTGAGCATTGATGTTTATGTAGGTCTTCTGCTTGAGTTCCATGAGGAAGATAGCTCTGGCATTGTTGATTGTGGTCAGCTTCTTCACTGGATATAGGTTGAACATCATTATCATAGTGAGGCATCTCATATCTGCTGAAAAAGCATTGGTGTTAAGACATCTTCCCTCTTGAACTCCACCAATATGTGACTGAACAGTTTCTAAGGACAGCATAATATTCTTATAGTGTGTGAAATCATGGTCATCTAGGTCGTCAAATCCCAACACTTCATCGATGTCATTTACATCTATGGTGAATTCCTTTCCCCTTATGCAATAGTTGATTTCATTCTCTCTCAGCACAGCAGTAGCATAAAACTCCCTAATCAGAGGTTCACATACTCCAGGGAGGTTACTCAGCAATTTCTCCCAACCTCTTCCCTCGAAGCAACTAGGAATAAAGGTGTCTTTCAGATCTGCCAAATCCACAAACCTTTCTTGAATGATGGGTGCTTTCATGTAATACTGGGTGTATCTCTCAAAGTGTTGAGGAGACCTGAACTTTGTATTGTCCATCTTCATCCTTCTGTCACTTCTTTGGTAGTATATTTCTTCTTTGTTGGGGTCATCTGCAAGACCATGACAGTAACATCCACAAAAACAGAGCACAATAGATGGACCAATAAAACATTAGTAACAGAATAATAGTACTATAAGAAACAGAAAGTTGTATCAGAGATTTTGACCACACATGGTTCAAGAAGAATCATAGCAAGATATAACATACTATAGTAGAACACAGTATGGATATATCGCCAGTAATACATACAGGCTTCAAAGTGACATTGTACACAATCAAGACAGAAACAATCCTAGGTCACAAAGCTAGACACGAGTGTAAATGTGCAATAGGCAATTTTGTTTAGCCAAATACGACACATAGCCATACCAACTCACTAAAAACTCAATAACTCAGGCAAATGTCAACAGGACATTACACAATGGGTATGATATGCACAACTAAGATCAAATCCGCACAAGTTACTCAAAGAAGAGAAACAAGCATGCGAGAAAGCATATCAAGCATTAGATTAGAAGGACCAACAAAACCCATTCAAGCAAATTCAACAAAATGATTCAAACCTATGGCCGAAACCCCAAATAACTCAAACCGAACACAAAATCCAAGAAAATAAGACTCAAAAACATGAAATAGGTAATAAAAATAGGAAAACCCATACCTTTCTCTTGAAGATTGAAGAAGAAATGATGAAGAACAATGATGTTTTTGTGAAGAACACGGTGAGTTTGAGAGAGAAGAACACGGACAAGGTAATGAACAGTCACAAATATTTGAGGGAAAACTGAAGAGTTTTTAAAAGCTGACTTTATAAACGCAAAACACACGTTTTTCATGACTGAGTTAAGTCGCGTGCAAGCCACCAAGTCTAGCCGCCAGAACACTTAAACAAAAATTTTGAAAAAAAAAATTTCTAAGTGTTTTTCGCGACTGGAGGTTCAAGTCACGAGAGAAACGCGAGTTGAGCCGCGAAACTTTCTATGTAATTCTCGCGATTGAGCCTCCACTCGCGACAAAGCTGCCACATCAAGACGCGAGAATCATTTAAAACCAGATTTTGAAAAATATTCTAAGTCTTTTTTGCGACTAGGGCAATGACCTGCCAGTAAGACGCGAAAACTAATTGTATGGAGTTTGCAACTGGGGCATGCGACTGGACAGACCTGCGACTGAGCCGCCAAAACAGGACACATCAGTTTTTGAAAATTTTTGACATTTTTGCAAATACAAAAGACTTTCCAAAAACAACTAAAAACACTTGTGATGTGTGTGGATATCAACAAAAAAATGAGGATGTGAAACCCATTTTATCAAGTACAATCACACGAATGAATAAGGCATTCAATGAACATAGACAATTGTGATGTGTGTGGATATCATCAATGAGATAGTCCTTAGTCTAATGTGAAGCTTCAATGATCAATTCAATCAAGACATACACAATTAGCACTAGATAATGTGACCCATCTCAATTATAGAAATATGCATATATGACTTCCCACAAAAACTTGATAACATAACTTTGAAGCTTTTCATTTGGCTTCATCTTCTACATTTCACTTCATCTTTTGAATCGTAACATCTCATTTTGGAGATCGATGCTAGAAATTTTTGATATTTCAATTTGATGAACAAGCCTTTGGCTTTTGGGCACCATACATTTATATTTTGAGTCGCTTTCCCTTTTTCCTAATCAAATACTAGTATGTGAGACAGGCTTTTGCAACTCATTATCTCTTTTTTATTTGGAGATTTACATTAGTTGAGCTCATTAAGCAAAAACAATAAAATAAAGAGTGGGAAGATATATAGACACAAGTTTATGCATGTCAAAAGATCAACAAAACCATTGGCTAATCATTCATGACAAGGTTGAAGATCCATTTACAACAATCACATAGATTTCAAGACTTCTACCATAATGATATGAGTGCATATGAAACAAGCTATGCTCTTAGATGCACAAAGCCATTTGCACGAACGTACAGGCGAAAACAAGTTTAAGACAAAACTCATCAAAGTTGATCAAACATTTTGGATTTTCTCCTTTTTATGTGTTTTTGGATTTTTGACACAAAAGTAAGGAAAATTGATCAAAAACAACACTTTAAAAAGCATGTAAAGTAGGAATAATTAAACAAACAATTTTAAACTCAAAATAAGCACAAGACACATAACCAAGCATGGTCACAAAAACATAGGAAGTATTAATGCATGGACATGTTGTAATGCTTATGCATGAGTACCCTTTTTCACCCACACGTCACGTGCGTTTGGGGTGATATCCCTATAGGATTGGGTACGAGAGTTAGGACTTTCAAACCTTCTAGTGAAGCTTTCCAAGCAAGTGGTGAAGGCACCAATCATCTTCATCACATCCATCATTCCTGAATCACCATCTCGACCTCTTGATTACTCAACAACCCAAGTCCTCTTATCATTTCTTGGTCCTCTGACCTTTGATCACTTGTATTAATCAATGCTCTCAGTTTGTGACAATTTGGTTTGGTGTGCCCTTGAAGACCACAATGATGACAAAAATGATTTGTTCTTGGACCTCTTTGTGATCTTAGAAGTGATTTCTTTCTAGCTTCAGGTTTGACCTCTAAGGGGTTACGGGGCTTATTCAACACCCGTTGATCAGCCACATTCTTCTTCTTTTCTGGCTTCACTTAATCAACAACTGGAGTTTCCATCACAGGTTCCTTTGCCTTTACAAACTTCACATCCTTGGAGATTTTGATAGTAAAACTACTTTCTCCTATATATCCCAAACTAGATTTGTCTGAGAAGTGTTTTTACGAGGAGATTACATCATCTAGCTTCTTTGTAGAGACTCTTTCTATCTTGGCATTTGCTTGAATCACCTCAAGCTCAAGAAATCTCACCTTTGCATAAGCTTCTGACAACTCTTCATTCAGCTTCTCTATCTCACACTTGGCCTCCTTATGTCGCACTAGGAGACTTCTATAATCTTCCTCTGCCCTCTTTAATTTTTTAATGGCTGCACTAGCCACTTTCGCATACTCACTTGTCTTCTCGAGAAGAGAATTATAAGCCTCTTGCAATCCCACTGTACCTTCATCTTCCTCATCATCGGATTCCTCTATTATCCCAATTGACTCCAATTCAGAGTGCTCACCAAGCTCTTCTACAAGCACGCTCAAGTTATCTGATGATGCAACATGATCAATGGTCATAAAAGTAGAATAATTCCCTTCACCGTCACAACTTTCATCCGAATCTGAGTTAGATGAATCTGAATCACTTAGGGTCGTGGCATACACTTTTCCTTTCCCTCTTAAATAATTGGGACACTCTTTCTTGAAATGTCCATGTCCATTGCACTTAAAATATGTGATTCCTTTAGAGGATTGAGACTCCTTCCCATCTTTCCTCTTAAAGTCCTTTTTCTCCTTTCCGGAACTTGGAAATTTTCCTTTCTCAGCAAATTTTCCATTCTTCTTGAACTTTAAGAACTTTCGAAAATTCTTCACAAGATATGCTACATCTTTATCGGCCTTATCTTCATCCAATGAATTGTGAGGTTCCACCTTCTCATTAATTGTCTTAAGAGCAAGAGATTTGCTCTTCCTTTGTGATGGCAAAGACAGCTCACAAGTTTGAAGTGAGCCAATTAGTTCTTGAACCTTGATATCATCCAAGTCTTTCCTCTCTTCAATTGCAGTAACTTTTGCACAGAAGCTCTCCGGCAATGATCGAAGGATTTTCCTCACAATCTTTGAGTCCTCCATTTTCTCACCCAAGTTAAACTTGCCGATGACTACTTCATTCAGCTTGCTATAGAGAGAGTCAAAGGACTCGTCCTCACTCATTTTGAGCTCCTCAAAGCGAGTGGTCAGCATCTACAACTTAGTGTCTTTCACCTTCTTGGTTCCTTCATACGTGGTCTCCAATATTTGTCATGCCTCCTTAGCTACCGAGACATGAAATATCCTGTGAAACTCATCTAGAGACACACCACAAAAAATTGCATTCAAAGCTTTACTGTTAGCGTTAGATGCAGCAAAGGCTGCTTTATCCCAAGTGGATTGTTCGGCCTCCGGCCTAACCCATCCAATATCAACAGCATCCCACACACTTTCATCAATAGAACATAAAAATGTCCTCATCCGAACTTTCCAAAAAGCATAGTTGCTACCATCAAAAGCATAGTTGCTACCATCAGATTGGGATACAAGGACAGCAATAAACCCTCCAAGCCTAATCTACTCAGTGTACCTAAGCCCTCCAAGCTCCTACTCCAACGAAGTTACGCCGAACCTATTTCTTCTTTAGCTTCCCGGATCCCCCTATCGCCCATAGCATCAACCAATATGAATTGGTCCCTTCCTAACTGCTTCCCAAAGCACCAAAGAGCCTTCTCAAAGATATAGGTATGGTGAGATAAGATCTTGGGTAATGAACCTCTCAAGGATCTACAATAGAGAGGGTGAGAGTAGAGGAATTTGAAGAGTCACAAGGTAAAGATTGTGGATGAGTCAATCTTGTTTTTCTCCAGGCTTTCTCTCTCAAAATTCTCTTTAGAAGCTCTCTACATTTCGTGGGTATAAGGGGTATATATACTGGGGTGAGAGAGGAATGCGAAGAGCTGTCTGGTAGCTTGGCCTCGCGACTTGACTGAGTTGTAAGTTCAAGTTGTGAACTAACTGAACTCCCAGACTGGATTTTTTTTTCTGTAGTGCAATAGCTGGCACGACGGTTTAGTTTCTGGCGGCTTACCAATCGTGGGATACCTACGAGACCAGTCGCGAGTTCTTCTCTGCATGCTTCACTCGTGTGCAACATCTGGCGGCATGACAGTTGCGAGACACCAGCGAGATCCAGTCGCGAGTCCCTATTCTGCTGCATAATCTTGAGCATTTCTTCACACTCTCTCACACACTACCCTTACAAGATTCCCACCTTAAATACAGGGTTTCTAAGTGCTGAATTACAAGCAAATTGGCACGAAATAAACCAATAAAATGGTTGATAAAATTCAACCTTACATTTAGGAATAGGACAATATTTTGTGACATTCCAAAATGGAATAGAGGACAAACAAACTGGGACGGAGGGAGTATTTGTTACTTTTGTTTTATGCAAGTTTTGAGTTATGACCATATCAGAGCTGCACCTTTTATTTTTATTTTTTTTTTCTTTGTTGTGGTGATAGTGTTTCTTAATGGATGCATGCAAATCCTTATTTTTGACTATGTAAATGTGATTGACTGTGATGAAGAATTGAACCTGGCATCGATGGTAACTATTCCGGAAGGTTCATAATCACTAGTTCCTGCATATGAAATACATTATTCTGAATTGTGCATGTATTTTCTCCATGGTTTTGTTTGCTATTCATGTAAGAGGTTTATTTCCCTTGCTAGCTGCGCTTTTCAAATCTTAAATTATGTCTTGAGCACAAACGGAGTAGTTGTAAGCTTGAATTTTATCAACCATTTTGTTGGCTTTATTCCGTGCCAATTTGCTTGTAGTTCAGCACTTAGAAACCCTGTATTTTACGTGGGAATCATATAAGGGTAGTGTGTGAGAGAATGTGAAGAAATGCTCATGATTGTGCAGCAGAAGAGGGACTTGCGACTGGATCTTGCTAATGTCTTGCGACTGTCAAGCCGCCAGAAGTTGCACACGAGTAAAGCATGCAGAACAGAACTCGTGACTGGTCTCCCTGGTAGCTCGTGACTGGCAAGCCGCCAGAAACTGAACCGTCATGCTAGCTGATGCACTACAGGACAAAAATTCCAGTCTGGCAGGTCAGTTGGTTCGCGGCTTGAACTCACAACTCAGTCAAACCGCGAGGCCAAGCCGCCAAACAGCTCTGTTATGGAAAAACTGACTCTTTGCATTCCTCTCTCACCCCAGTATATATACCCCTTATACCCACGAAATGGAGAAAGCTTCCAGAGAGAATTTTGAAAGAGAAACCCTAGAAAAAAAACAAGATTGACTCATCCACAATCTTTACCTTGTGACTCTTCAAATTCCTCTACTCTCACACTCTCCATTGTAGATCTTTGAGAGGTTCTTTAGCCAAATCTTTTTCTCACCACACCCATATTAGTGAGAAGGCTCTTTGGTGCTTTGGGAAGTAGTTAGGAAGGGACCAATTCATATTGGTTGATGCTATGGGCGATAGTGGGATCCGGGAAGCTAAAGAAGAAATAGGTTCGGCGTATCCCTGTTGGAGCAAGAAGCTTGGAGGGCTTAGGTACACTGAGTAGATTAGGCTTGGAGGGTCTATTGCTGTCCTTGTATCCCAACTATATTCTTTAGTGGATCATTTAACCGCTTGGAGGGTGGCGGAGAGGTTTTATGCCGAGGGCTTCGGTTTCCCCTTCGATAACACATCGTGTGTTGTTCTTGTGTTTGCATTCTCTCTTTCCTTAATCTTTGTCATTTAATTTATGTTATGGATGTGATTTTATTTGACTTAGATTGTTTATCAATTCTGTTTTAAGCTTTAGTTCATCTTCCGCATGTTTATTGTTTGATTTAAAAGCTTGAATTGATAATTTGTAAATTGGGGGTCTAAACGTTTATAGCGTTTTATACGCTAATTGAACTTTCAATTGGTATCAAAGCAGGTGCACTTGCTGTGGTTTAATTACCTTAGTGCAATCCTTGACCCCTGTGCTCTAGTCATAGCTTTGAAAATGACTATGCTGAAGTGTGGTTTAAATATTTGTAATAATGACTCTATGAGTATGTTTGAAGGGCGTTCTAACAAAGAACTCTTAGAGTTATTAAAACAAAGATACATGCTAGGGTGTTTATTCACATGCTGAAATATTTTGAACATAAGAGTCAATGTTTACACAATAGTCTGTGTGAGTCTAACTCTTTAGTTGAGAAGTATAGAAGAAAGAATAGACTTCTGTGAGAGAAGGCTGATAATTTGAAAAGAAAAATTCAATCTAACAAAAGTATAGGAAATGAGGATGAATTTTTGTTTGAAGGTCAAGAATGCTTGTCCCATGCTTGCTTATTTGTGCATACCTCTTTGAAAGTATTTAATTCATGCCTGTGGTATCTTGATAGTGGTTGTTCTCGTCATATGACAGGAGATAGATCATTGTTTAATGTTGTGAAATTTTAAAATACTCGCAAGTGTACGAACCGTACCGAAGTATAGTTTGACAAGAACGAGGTCGAACCCACAGGGACTTGAATGAACGTAGGAAAATTAATTAAACCTTAACCAAATTAATCCTAATCTAGTTTAATAAAAATTGGTTTTTCTGAGATTAAATAAACTAAGAAAATAATAAAATTAAGCAAATAGTTAAACTAAGCAAAAGATATAAAGCAATAAAAAGATGTAAACAATCAAGAGAAAGGAATTAAGGTTTTGGAATCCGCCTTGTAAGTCATATCAGCATATATTTATGATCATTAATTTTTCCCAACTACTGCATGATAATCTAGAAATCAATCTTGTTATCATGGAAAATATCATCATTAAAACTTATGTTTAAAAATCTAAAGCATGTTCTTCTTCGCTTCTTAAGTATAAAACCAAATCATCAATTGTATCCGTAGCCAAACAAATCACAAGATATATCCAATTCTAAAAATCAAATCATAAATTGTATCCATTGACAAACAAATCACAAACGATATCCAATTTTATAATCAAGAATTAATAAACCAAGCATTCAATTAATTAAGACAAATCCTAAATCATGAGAAAAACATGATTGAACTCATATCTAGAATCCCATCTTAGTCAATTGATATGAAGCAAGAACAATTTAAATCATTAAAGAACAATTATTGTGGGAAAAATCAAATCACATAAATATTACTAATACTCCTTAACAAGGTTTCATCCTCAACCCTAATTATAAATTTAGCTACTCATGATAATTGAAATAAAACACAAGAATAAAATACTAAACATTAAAATAGACAAATAAAATAGAGAAAGAAATAGTCACAATGCTATCATGGAGAAAAGCTACCGAGAAGCCACATGCGGCACTGCCTCTTTCTCCAATTTTCTGTTTTACATCTCAGCCCTAGCACTAGCCTCCCTGAATTTTGCCCTAAAAAGCCTTTAAATAGGTCAAGGAATCCTATTACAAATTGAATTCCCGTTTGGAGAAAATCTCAGATTTTTAGGCTTCACTTAACCGACTATTTTGGCCCATTTAACGTCAGAATTTGGACTTTTGGTAAACTACAAAGTCATAGCCCTTTACGTTAACTTTCCAGCCCAACTTGAATCATCTCGATTGGACATCTGAGCCGAAAGTTATGCCAAAAATACTAACTGATGTGCAGGCTGGAATCCTAATCCGAATTGGACTTGGATTTGGTGCAAATTTCCTTTGATTCCTTGCTCCAATTGGACTTAAATTTAATTGGGTTGACCTTTTTTTTAACTTCATCATGGCCCTTGTAAAAGTAAAGTCCATTAGCTTTCTTCTTTGCACAAATTCACTTATTTAATTCCATTCTCCTACAAAAAACAAATTCACGCAATAAGATTCAATTAAGCACAAAATTGATTATTCAACATTATTCCAAAATCAAATATAAAATGCATGAATTACCTCAAAATAAGTATGATAATGCTTTCTAATAGTGATATAAATATGCAAAATTAAGCTATTATCAATGCACATCATTTAAGTCACTTAAAGAGAAGGTTTGTGACTATGTAACTTTTGGCGATGGGAGTCATGCTCAAGTACTCGGCAAAGGGACTGTTGAGATACCTGGATTACCTCTATTGAAGGATGTCTTATACATCAAAGGACTGAAGGCAAATCTCTTGAGCATCACTCAAATATGTGATGAGGATTTCCTTGTTCAATTCTCAAAGAAGGGGTGCTTAATCATTAATGAAGATAGGATTCAAGTCTTGGAGGGAAATAGGACTACCGATAATTGCTATGGAGTAGTTCCTACGGCACCCATTTCGTGTAGAAGTGCACGTGTTGACATGTTGGAACTTTGGCATCACAGATTTGGGCATGCAAATTTCAAACAAGTAGCCAAAGTGTCTAAACTTGAAGTGGTTGAGGGTCTCCCGAAGTTTGGAAAGGTGGAAAAGACTATATGTGGTGCATGCCAAATGGGAAAGCAAACAAAGGCTAGTCATCACAAAGTGAATGTGATTGCTACCTCACGTTGTTTAGAACTTCTTCATGTTGATCTAATGGGGCCTACAAGAATTGAAAGTCTAGGAGGAAAGAGGTACATTATAGTCATTGTTGATGATTTCTCAAGGTACACCTAGGTTGAATTTCTCAGAGAAAAATCAGAAGCATGTGAGAAATTGGAAATTCTTTGTAAAAGATTACAAAACGAGAAAGGAGTTCCTATTGTCAAGATAAGGAGTGATCATGGTAAGGAGTTTGAGAATGCAAGATTTAAGTCATTTTGTGAAAAGAATGGCATCAAAAGGGAATTTTCAGCCCCCAAAACTCCTCAACAAAATGGGGTGATTGAAAGGAAGAATCGGGTGATTCAAGAAATGGCAAGAGTCATGCTACTAAACAAGCAAATTCCTCAAAAGTTTTGGGGAGAAGCCGTGAACATTTCATGTCACATTGGTAATAGAATATTCTTTCGTGTGGGAACAAAGAAGACATCCTATGAAATTTGGAAAGGAAAGAAGCCCAGAGTGAAGTACTTTCGAGTGTTTGGAAGCAATTGCTACATTCTAAATGACAGGGAGAACCTTGGGAAGTTTGATGCTAAAAGTGATGAAGCTATTTTTCTTGGGTATTCCACTACTAGCTGGGCTTATTGAGTTTTCAACAAAAGAACCAAGACTGTAATGGAGTCCATCAATGTAGAAATTGATGATGCCATAACTAAAGTAGAGATGGTAGATGACGGAGAAGGGTCAAGCACCACAACTCCCACTGGTGAAGTCGAAGCTCTACACTAGAAAAGGAATCGACTCCCGTGAGCTCAAGAGTGGAAACAAGATCTGTTAGGATATGTGCCCTTAAATCCTATTGTATGATGCTATGTATGATATTATGTATGACATTATGTGAGAAATGATGTATGACTTAATATTGTGTTTAATAAAGTTGTTTTATTCTTATCTAAAGTAATGGTAACATGAATATTCGGACATTATCAAATAGTCCATGAGATGCATAGTATCTGATTTATGTGAAAAGTCACAGAAGATATAAATCACAAGTTCTTTGTAAACTCAGAATTTTGGTTCGTAGTCGGTGATGAAATTGGGCATTTCATCTGCGAAGACTATAACATATTAACTACGATGATTTGTCTTGATCATGGAAGTGGTGACTTCTAGTTAATATGTTGATATGTTTTAAGAGTTAAGACATATTGAACTGGACCGCTATGAGATTTATTATTCTCATAACGACTGTCAATTGAATAATAAATCTCACGACTTGTATTCACATGAACTCTTAATCCTGAGAGAATAATGGACCTGATCATGAAATGTAGGTTGCTTTGATATATCAGGAGTGAGATCTAAAGTAACGGTCAAAACCTCAGTATGTTGGGCAGCCACATTTAGTGTTGATGGAACATATATTCTCAAGATGGAATTCATAGTCTCTTAACGGAGATATAAAATATTCCCTTGAGATAAGTTTAATGGGTACAGTTATTCAGAGAGTTAGGCCTAACCACTTTAGTAAGACTAAAGTATATATTTATGAAATTGGATTTCATAAATATATGGTGAATAACACAAAAGGATTAAACCGGGTACTCAAGGATTAAGATGTAGTAATTTACAAAGTGGCAGTCTATATTCATGACTTTGTATTACTACGAATATTTTATGAAGGGGTTGCATGTATAATAAAGTCTTGGGATATAATTTATTAATGAGGCCTAGAGTGCAATTATATTTATATAGTGGTATTAAATATAATTAATGGTAACTTTGGACTTGTCAAGAGTTGACAGAAAAGCCCAAGGCCTATTGGAGCTAGTGTCTTATTTGTTCCCTTTTGGTCCCACTCCAAGCCACACACTAAAGCCCAATTGGGAAGGCCCAAAAGGCTAACCCAATTAGATAATCAGTTATGTGGAGAGAAACATACAGAATTTTATATAGAATAAAATGGTTTGTATGTTTAATAAGTGTAATAATATATGATATAAGGAAGAGAGACACTCTTTCATATTCTCTCTAGAAAACATAGAACTGATTGAGAGACCACACATCTTGGGCATCAAGTGGAATTGGAGTGAAGATTGAAAGTGTTCCCGAGTACTTCTTCATTTCGGTTTTGAATTTCACCGTATCAAGGTACTCTCTTGTTCTCATATTCTAAAACCTACATAGTGCATGTTATCAATTGCGAATGAAGTAGATCCGTTTATTTTCCGCTGCGTGTGTTTTGTATTCGATGCAAACATATATATTACCCAACATTGGTATCAGAGCGGTCTTCATTTCGAATCTGTATAACATGTTTTGTGCGTTTTGGAATTAGAGATAATAGTTTCAAGTTGATAGAGGATTATACATTTAATTTTCTGCATGGTTGTTGAAACTATGATTTGATATAAACTGATATTGATGTTATGATGTTGTTTAAATATGAATTTAAGAATGTTAAATTGATCTTTAAGGCTATAGCATCAATAGATTTCAGTTTTGATATCAATCTCTATCTATCATGTTCGTATGATTGTTGTTAATTCATGCAAAACCGTTGAAAACTGTCTTAGAGAAATTCTGGAAATTCGAGTTTCACGAGTTTCGATCGATCGAAATTTACTTTCGATCGATCGAGTGAAACAGTGATCAATCTTTTGAATCGATTAATATTCGATTGATAGTCGATCGATCGAATTTTCTTTTCGATCGATTGAGAGGCGATCGAGTATCAATCGAATCAGACAGAAGGTTTAGTTCGAATTGTTTAATTTTTTTCGATCGATCGAGGGGCACATTCGATCGATCGAAAGAAAGAAAATCTGAAAAAGTGCAAGGTTGTGTATAATTAGTTTATGCATGTTTAAAAGATAAAAACCTTTAATTTAAAATATCTAGTGGGAGAGAGATACAAGGGTTGGATCTCACGGCCTTCATTGTTGGTTCATAGTAGTATGAAATATATATTTTGTCTTCGCTTCGAGCTTTGCATTCCATGCGGAGAATATGTATTTCATGGTCCTACAAGATTGAATTTCTTGGTTTATAGTGGTTTGATCAAACACCTTGTCTTAGCTTCGAGCTTTGCATTCCATGCGGAGGGTGTTTTATATCATGGTACTACATGATAAGCCTGTTAAGGGGATAAAATGTGGCTACACATGATTCTAGACAATGGTATACACTATACTAAATATTATAGTATCCTCTATGCTGAGTTCTTGCTATAATCATTTAGAAGCCAAATGTATAACGGCATATTATTAAGTGTTTGATAAGAGTTATCATGATAGCACTAATAATGAGAATAGTTCTCAATCAATCATAGTATTTAATGTTCACTCTATGCTGAGGGATATTGAGTATGGGATTGGGTTGTCGTTGCATATATTATATTATGGTTTTATTAAGGTTCCATACTATATGTTTATATGCTAAATTGATAATGTCCAGTTTACTTATTATATTCATGTTTATTATTTTCAGATTTGAACATGGCATCATTTAGCCCACTTGTTAGCATTCTTAATCAAAACAAACTGACTGGAACCAATTATGTTGACTGGAAAAGAAACTTGGACATAGTTCTCACAGCTGAAGAGCACAAATATGTGCTTACTCAACCATGTCCTAGCTTTCCTTCATTAGATGCTCCTCCTGAGGAAAAACAACGATATGATCGTTGGCAGAAATCTAATGAAATGGCCAAGTGCTACATCCTAGCGTCCATCTCAAATGTTCTACAGCATCAAATGCAGGATGTAGAACTAGCTTCGGAAATTATGCTAAGTCTGAAGGAGATGTTTAGTGAGCAAGGCCGTTCTACAAGGCAAGAAACCATGAGGCAAATTTATAATACCAAAATGGCTGAAGGTAGTTCAGTGAGAGAGCATTGTCTTACAATGATCTCTAATCTGAATACTTTAGAAGTTTTGGGTGCCGACATTGGTGGAGAATCCCAAGTGGATATGATACTCCAGTCACTACTGGAATCATTCAAGGAATTCAGACTTAATTATAACATGAACAAAAAGATTTATTCTTTTTCTGAATTAATGAATGAGTTGGTAGCAGCGGAAGGCATCCTAGGTACTTCTAATGTTGAAGTCAATGTGGGTGAAGCTTCTACTTCTCAACCTAAGTCAAAAGGCAAGGGTAAGAAGAAGAAGAAGAAGGACTTCACTAAGCAGGAGGATAAACAAATTGTCTTAGGGGTTGCCGACAAAGGAAAGAAGCTGAAAGGAAAATGTTTCCATTATGGTGAGAAAGGACATTGGAAGAGAAATTGTCCAAAGTTCAAGACTGCCAATAAGGGTATGAAAATTTCATTCCTTCTTGAAATATGTTTGGTACAAAATCCCACGGATTCCTGGTGTGTGGATTCAGGTTGTACTAATCATATCTGTAATTCTTTGCAGGGGTTCCAGGAGACCAAAAGACTTAAAGAAGGAGAGTTGTTTCTGACCTTGGCTGACGGGAGTAGGATTCCAATTGTAGCTATTGGAGTGTTTAATTTATGCTTTGAAACTAGAGTTTTAATATTGCAAGACTGTCTGTATGTACCTAATGTTCGTAGGAATTTAATTTCTGCAACTTATTTAGGTAAAAGTGGATATTGTGTTATCCTTAAAGACAATGTTGTAATAAAAAAAGGTAAAACATTTATCTGTTTTGGCAATATTGTGGATGGTCTTTATATTTTAACTCCTGATAAGCATGAATTATATAATTCTGAATTAGATAATAACTCTCATGTAAAATCATTAAAGAGAAAGTTTCCTTCTACTAATGATGCATATCTTTGGCACTTGCATTTGGGTCATATTAATCCAAACAGAATTCAAAGGCTGATCAAAGATGGTCTCTTAGAGCCATTGGACTTTGATGAATTTCCAGTTTATGAATCTTGTTTGGAAGGCAAAATGACCAAACGACCTTTTAATGCAAAAGGAAGAAGAGTCCAAGAGTTGCTAGAATTAGTTCATACGGATGTTTGTGATCCTATGTCAATCCAAGCAAAAGGTGGCTATGAGTATTTCATTACATTCACTGATGATTACTCTAGATTTGGTTATGTGTACCTAATGAAACGGAAGTCCGAAGCCTTTGAAAAGTTCAAAGAGTTTAGGGCTGAAGTTGAGAATCAATTGGGTAAACGCATAAAGGCCATTCGATCTGATCGTGGTGGCGAATACCTTCTTGGGGATTTTAAGGATTACTTAACTGAAAATGGGATTTTATCTCAATTGACTGCACCTGGAACTCCACAACAAAATGGTGTAGCGGAAAGAAGGAATAGGACTCTTTTAGATATGGTTAGGTCCATGATGAGTTATTCGACTCTACCAACTTCTTTTTGGGGATATGCCTAAAATACTGCAATGTATCTTCTGAATTTAGTTCCTTCGAAGTCTGTTCCTAAAACACCTGTAGAGTTGTGGAATAGGCGTAAGCCTAGTATGAGACATCTCCATATTTGGGGTTATCCAGTACATGTGTTAAAAGGAAAGTCTGAAAAGTTACAGTCTAAAACAGAAGTGGTATTCTTTGTAGGGTATCCAAAAGGAACTGTTGGAGGTTTATTCTATAGTCATAAAGATAATAAAGTGTTTGTTAGTACAAATGCCAAATTCTTGGAAAATGACTATATGAATTATTTCACTCCTAGAAGTAGAGTTGTCTTGGCTGAAATGAATGAACCCGTAATTGAACAACCAATGGTTGAAACTAGGGATGATGTGGCTGTATTGGATACACCACAAGATACTACTCATGAGATGTCTAGTACACAGTTGCCTCGTCGTAGTGGGAGGAATGTTAGGCCACCTATAAGATTCATAGGTCTTGGAGAGACTTATGAGGCTATCTCAGAGGAGGCCGAAACTGATCCTTACACTTATGAAGAAGCAATGAATGATATAGATGCACATCATTGGGTTCAAGCTATGAAATCAGAATTAGATTCCATGTATTCCAATCTAGTTTGGGATCTTGTAAAGGCGCCTAACGGCATTAAACCTGTTGGTTGCAAATGGGTTTACAAGAGGAAGAGAGGGATAGATGGAAAGGTTGAAACCTTTAAAGCAAGGCTAGTGGCAAAATGGTATACTCAAAAAGAAGGTATTGATTATGAGGAAACCTTTTCACCAGTAGCAATGCTTAAATCTATCAGAATTCTGTTATCCATTGCTGCTCATTATGATTATGAGATTTGGCAAATGGATGTCAAGACTGCATTTCTTAATGGCAATCTTGAAGAGGAAATCTATATGAAACAACCAGAAGGTTTCATAGCAAAGAACCAAGAGCATATGGTATGCAAATTGAATAGGTCCATTTATGGACTTAAGCAAGCATCTAGGTTATGGAACATCAGATTTGATCAAGCAATCAAATCATTTGGTTTTGAACAAAATCTTGATGAACCATGTGTGTACAAAAGACATCAAGACAAAGTAGTAATGTTCCTAGTGCTTTATGTTGATAATATTCTACTCATTGGAAATGATGTAGGGGTCATGTCATCAGTAAAGGTTTGGTTGTCAAGCCAATTTGATATGAAGGACTTGGGTGAGGCTAATTTTATTCTAGGGATCAAGCTTTGGCGAGATCGTAAGAATAAGATGTTAGGCTTATCACAAGCTGGATATATAGATAAGGTTCTATAACGGTTTAGCATGCAAAACTCCAAGAAAGGATTACTTCCTTTCAAACATGGAGTTCCTTTGTTTGATGACCAAAGGCCTAAGACTCAAGAGGAAGAAGATATGATGAGACAAGTTCCTTATGCTTCTACAGTAGGAAGTCTCATGTATGCCATGCTTTGTACTAGACCAGATATCTGTTTTTCAATTGGCATGGTCAGCCGATATCAATCAAATCTGGGACCACAACATTGGAAAGCTATAAAGCATATTCTCAAGTATCTACGGAGAACGAGAGATTATATGCTTGTTTACCATTGTGAGGATTTGATTCCCATTGGCTATACAGATTCAGATTTTCAATCAGATCTAGATTTCAGAAAGTCCACGTCAGGATGTGTATTCACCTTGGGAGGTGGAGCCATAAGTTGGAGGAGTGTTAAGCAATTTTGTATTGCGGACTCTACCAAGGAAGTTGAATATGTTGCTGCTTGTGAGGCGGCAAAGGAAGCTGTTTGGCTCAAGAAATTCCTTTCTGATCTTGGTGTAGTGAGAATGGAGCAAGTTCCTATTACACTGTTTTGTGACAATAGTGGAGCGGTTGCACAATCCAAAGATGCAAGGAATTACAAGAAATGAAAGCACATTGAAAGAAAGTACCACATCATTCGAGACATTGTTGCTCGTGGAGATGTGGTGGTGGCAAAGATTGAAAGTGCAAATAATCTAGCAGATCCCTTTACCAAAGTCTTGCCTCAAAGGACCTTCGAGTCACATTTGGAGGGAATAAGAGTTAGATTAGTGCACAATAGTCTTTAGGGCAAGTGGGAGATTGTTAGAATATGTGCCCTTAAATCCTATTGTATGATGCTATGTATGATATTATGTATGACATTATGTGAGAAATGATGTATGACTTAATATTGTGTTTAATAAAGTTGTTTTATTCTTATCTAAAGTAATGGTAACATGAATATTCGGACATTATCAAATAGTCCATGAGATGCATAGTATGTGATTTATGTGAAAAGTCACAGAAGATATAAATCACAAGTGCTTTGTAAACTCAGAATTTTGGTTCGTAGTCGGTGATGAAATTGGGCATTTCATCTGCGAAGACTATAACATATTAACTACGATGATTTGTCTTGATCATGGAAGTGGTGACTTCTAGTTAATATGTTGATATGTTTTAAGAGTTAAGACATATTGAACTGGACCGCTGTGAGATTTATTATTCTCCTAACGACTGTCAATTGAATAATAAATCTCACGACTTGTATTCACATGAACTCTTAATCCTGAGAGAATAATGGACCTGATCATGAAATGTAGGTTGCTTTGATATATCAGGAGTGAGATCTAAAGTAACGGTCAAAACCTCAGTATGTTGGGCAACCACATTTAGTGTTGATGGAACATATATTCTCAAGATGGAATTCATAGTCTCTTAACGGAGATATAAAATATTCCCTTGAGATAAGTTTAATGGGTACAGTTATTCAGAGAGTTAAGCCTAAGCACTTTAGTAAGACTAAAGTATATATTTATGAAATTGGATTTCATAAATATATGGTGAATAACACAAAAGGATTAAACCGGGTACTCAAGGATTAAGATGTAGTAATTTACAAAGTGGCAGTCTATATTCATGACTTTGTATTACTACGAATATTTTATGAAGGGGTTGCATGTATAATAAAGTCTTGGGATATAATTTATTAATAAGGCCTAGAGTACAATTATATTTATATAGTGGTATTAAATATAATTAATGGTAACTTTGGACTTGTCAAGAGTTGACAGAAAAGCCCAAGGCCCATTGGAGCTAGTGTCTTATTTGTTCCCTTTTGGTCCCACTCCAAGCCACACACTAAAGCCCAATTGGGAAGGCCCAAAAGGCTAGCCCAATTAGATAATCAGTTATGTGGAGAGAAACATACAGAATTTTATATAGAATAAAATGGTTTGTATGTTTAATAAGTGTAATAATATATGATATAAGGAAGAGAGACACTCTTTCATATTCTCTCTAGAAAACATAGAACTGATTGAGAGACCACACATCTTGGGCATCAAGTGGAATTGGAGTGAAGATTGAAAGTGTTCCCGAGTACTTCTTCATTTCGGTTTTGAATTTCACCGCATCAAGGTACACTCTCTTGTTCTCATATTCTAAAACCTACATAGTGCATGTTATCAATTGCGAATGAAGTAGATCCGTTTATTTTCCGCTGCGTGTGTTTTGTATTCGATGCAAACATATATATTACCCAACAAAATCAATGCTAAGGACATCTAGTCCTCTCACTCCTCCAGAAGTTCATCCTCCCATCTCTCGGAATGATGAGGTTTCCACATCAAAGAAGCCATCTTCAAGACTGTCTAAGAACCATCCTGAAAGCAACATCATTGGGAATTTAGAGGAAGGTCTTCACCTCAGAAAGGGCAACACACTTCTGGCCAATCATGTCACATACCATTGCTACCTTGCCCAATTTGAACCGAAAAAGGTAGAAGAAGCTCTCCAAGATGAAAATTGGGTTGAGTCCATGCATGAAAAGCTGAATCAATTTGTAAGAATTGATGTATAGGAACTTGCCCCCAGGCTTGAAAATGGTCATGTCATTGGCACCAAATTGATCTTCAAAAACAAGACAGATAAAGATGGAGAGATTATCTGGAATAAATCTCGGTTAGTGGCTCAAGGATACACTCAAGTAGAAAGAGTCGATTTTGATGAATCTTTTGCTCTAGTGGCGAGACTAGAGTCTATTCGAATCCTCATGTCAATTGCATGTACTATGAACTTCAAACTCTACCAGATGGATGTAAAGTGTGCATTTCTAAATGGATACCTGAATGAAGAAGTGTTCGTTGAACAACCCAAAGGCTTTGAGGATCCTTACTTCCCTGATCATGTGTTGAGACTGAAGAAAGCCTTCTATGGCTTGAAACAAGCTCCTAGAGCTTGGTATGATCGACTTACCAAGTACCTCCTGGAAAGAGGGTTCAAACGGGGATATGCTGATCGGACTCTATTCATCAAGAACGATGAAGATTATCTTCTTGTGGCTCAAGTGTATGTTGATGACATAGTTTTTGGAGCTACCATTGATGATCAGGCCATAGAATTCTCTGAGGAGATGAAGAAAGAATTTGAAATGAGTATGGTGGGGGAACTTACATTTTTCTTAGGTCTTTAAGGCAAACAAAAGAAGGAAGGCATATTCATTTCACAAGAAAAGTATGCTAGAAATATTGTCAAGAAGTTTGGTCTTGAATCAAAAAAACATGCCACCACCCCCATGAGTTCATTTACAAAACTGAGTATTGATTCTTCTGGAAAAGAGGTGAGTCCAACCCTGTATAGGAGAATTATTGGGAGTCTACTCTATCTCACCGCTAGTAGATCGGATATTGCATTTAGTGTTGGTGTTTGTGCTAAATATCAAGCTGCTCCAAAGGAATCCTACTTGACTACTGTGAAGCGAATTATACAATATGTCAATGAAACTCTAGATTATGGGCTATGGTATTCAAAAGATTCAAATGCTTGCCTTGCAGGCTCGAATGCAGACTGGGCTGGCAGTGTAGATGACCGAAAGAGTACTTCAGGGGGCTGTTTCTACCTCGGTAAGAATCTGGTCTCTTGGATGAGCAAGAAACAAAACTCCGTATCTCTCTCTACAGCTGAAGCTGAATACATAGCTGCTAGAAGTTGCTACACACAACTTCTTTGGATGAAGAAGTTACTTCATGACTACGAGATTCCTCAAGATACCATATGTGTATTCTGTGATAACACCAATGCCATAAATCTCTTCAAGAATCCAGTTCAGCATTCAAAGTCAAAACACATAGAGATACGTTATCACTTCATCCGAGATCTCGTTGAGGATAAAGTGGTGTGTCTTGAATTCATACACACAGACAATCAAAAGGTGGAAATCTTCACTAAGCCTCTCGAGGGTCCACGGTTTGAATCACTCCGTAAGACCATTGGAGTTGGTACAATTCCTTGACTCTCTTGTGTGTTGTATGTCTTATCTCTCTATTGCATCGTAATCTCTTTGTCGTTGGATACACACTCACTTGTTGGTTATTTGTATAGCATGTTTTGTTTGTTTATCTGTTCCTTACATGCCTTTTACATTGTTGTTTTTGATCAATTTTTCTTACTTATTGTGTCAAAAATCCAAAAACACATAAAAAAGTAGAAAATCCAAAATGTTTGATCAACCTTGATGAGCTTTGTCTTAAATTTGTTTTGGCTTGTACCTTCGTGCAAATGGCTTTGTGCATCTAAGAGCATGGCTTGTTTCATATGCACTCATATCATTGTGGGAGAAGTCTTGAAATCTATGTGATTGTTGTAAATCGATCTTCAACCTTGTCATGAATGATTAGCCAATGGTTTTGTTGATCTTGAGACATGCATAGACTTGTGTCTATATATCTTCCTATTTTTTATTTTATTTTTTTTGCTTAATGAGCTCAAAAATGTAAATCTCCAAATGAAAAGAGATAATGAGCTGCAAAAGCCTGTCGCACATACTAGTATTCGACTAGGAAAAAGGGAAAGCGACGTTTATGAAACTGTATGATGCCCAAAAGCCAAAGGCTTGTTCATCAAATTGAGATATCAAAAATTTCTGGCATCAATCTCCAAAATGAGATGTTATGTTTCAAAAAGATCAAATCAAAAGTTGAAGATGGAGAAAAATGAAAAGCTTCAATGTTGTTTTTATCAAGTTATTGTGGGAGGTCATATATACATATTTCTGTAATTGAGATGGGTCACATTATCTAGTGCTAATTGTGTATGCCTTAGTTGAATTGATCATCGAAGCTTCACATTAGACTAAGGACTATCTCATTGATGATATCCACACACATCACACTTGTTTATGTTCATTGAATGCCTTATTCATTTGTGTGATTGTACTTGATAAAATGTGTTTCACATGCTCATCTATTTTTTGATCAAGCACAAAAAGATTTTTAAGCGTTTTTAGTTGTTTTTGGAAAGTCTTTTGTTTTTGCAAAATGTCAAAATTTTCAAAATCTGTTGTGTCCTGTTTTGGCGACTCAGTCGCGGGTCTGTCTAGTCGCATGCCCCAGTCGCGAGCTCTATACAGATAGATTTCGTGTCTTTCTGGTGGGTTAATGCCCAAGTCGTGAAAAAGACTTAGAATATTTTTCAAAATCTGGGTTTTTAAGTTTCTCGCGTCTTGATATGGCGGCTCTGTCGCGAGTGAAGGCTCAGTCGCGAGAATTACACAGAATGTTTTGCGGCTCAACTTGCGTTTCTCTCACGACTTGAACTTCCAGTCACGAAAAACACTTAGAAAATTTTTTCAAGATGTTTGTTTAAATGTTTTGGCGGCTGGACCTGGCAACTTGCACGCGACTTAAATCAGTCACGAAATTCGCATGTTTTACTTTTCGAGGGTATTTTTCTTGACAATTTTTAAATGTTTTCAATTGTCTCTTGTATCTTGTGACTGTTCATTGTCTTGATTCTCTTTCCCTCTTTCAAACTCACGGTGTTCACGCACAAAATCTCCATATCTCTCTTCTCAGCAATCTTCAAGAAAAGGTATGGGCTTTGCTTCTTTCTCAATACTGTTACATATCTATACTATATATTCTTAAGATTGTGTGTTTCTATTGCTATGGGTTTGATAGATGCTTGACTATGGATATTTCATCTTGTGGCTTAATGGGTGTGTGATTCCTTATGGATTTCGTCATAATTTTCTCTACTTTGCCTGTATATGATGTTAGTTGTCATACACCCATACACATTATCATGATTGAATCCTATTTCTCATGATTTTAGGAATTTATGCTTTATGTTTTGAGACTATCATGGTACTAAGACAGCTTGTTGTCGTGTGTGGTAGTTCCTGCCTTTTGGTGTACTGTGATGCAGGGTGAAAATGTCTCCATTTAAGAAAGCTGCTATGAAAGGGGGTTGTAGTAAAGGAAAAAAGCCTGTAACAGATATTGATGACCTACCTCCTCGGTCAAAAAGGACTCGTTCACCGTCAGGGGTGTATGATCCCAACAAGTTTAGGTCCTATGCTACATTCCAAACTCATGAGAACTATTTCAGAGACGCAACACCGCTAGTTGAAAGGGCTGTTGATCAACCATCTCTAATTGACACAACCATCCCTAAATGGTTTGCCACAAAGGATTGGAACTATCTCCTCTCAAATTTTGATGATGCATATAAGAGTCTTGTGAAAGAAGTCTATGCAAATGCCATTGTTGAAGGTGAAGAACTCAAATGCTGGGTTCGAGGAAAGAGTTTCTTAGTGACTCCTGCTTATCAGTCTGAAATCCTTCATATAAATCGGTCGATTCTTACTTTTCCTCCAATATATGATAACTTGAATCCGAATGAGGAATTACTTAGGGGTGCACTTGGAAGAAATCTGGAATTCTCCCAAAATGGGAAATCAATCAAGGTTTCCTCACTCTCTGTAGAATTACGGGTGCTAACAATAATCATATTCCACAATCTCTACCCTCTCTCCAACACAAGGTTCATGAATCTCGGTAGAGCATTGTTCCTTCATGATTTGATCACAGATGAAGAGATTGATATCTGTGCTCACATCTTTCATATCTTGTGCAAAACTGCTACAAGAACTGAATCTCGAAATTGTGTTCCTTTCTGCCGTCTCATCTGAAGAATATTGAAACTCAAAGGCCTCTATCCAACGACAAATGAGACTCCCTACCTGACACCTTGTCCAATCAACATTGGTATACTCAACGCTAGCATTGGTCATAGTCATAAAGGAATCAAAACAGAAACTCCAGATTCTCATCATAGCTCACGCTCTAGCTCATCCTCCCATAACGAGAAGCTAGACAACATTATGGAGTATGTCCATGATATAAGCACCAAGATGTCAGGACTTGCCTCCCTTTTACATCATCACACCATTCGTTGTGATACGAAGTTTACTTCTCTTCAAACCCAATTAGATAAAATTCAGCGAAAGCTAGAAGAAAATGAGGACTAGCTATTCCATGACAAAAAGGGGGAGAATGATGATGATAGGGGGAGTATAATGAAAGGGGGAGAAAAAGTTGCATCAAAGGGGGAGTCCTTATGTTCAAATTAATTTTCTTCTTATTAGCTTATGTGTTACTTTGTACCTATGCTTTTGTAGCTGTTTATTTTGTACCTTGCTTTTGTAAGTGTATTTTTACCATTTGCTTTTGTGGCGTTTGGTTATCTTTTGTTCCCTTGCTTTGTAGCTAGTACTTTTTGTTAATGTTATGCATTTTCTTAAGTACATCACGCTTATGTCCTGTGTTGGATTTTTATCCTTAATGCAATTACCTTGTGTTGTTGCATTGGTTGAGTGTTGGACATGCAAATGATACTTTGCATTGAGCTTATTTGCTTGCATGTCCAGATGTTCATTCCATGTGTGAATGAGCATTGTGATCACTATTTATAGTGCTTGTTTATTTTTGGTCAAGCCTCGCTTTATTGCTTTAATCCGTTTTACTTGATCGCATTGTGTTTGCTTCATATGCAATACAAGTTTTTCTGCATACAATGTTCTTATTGTGTGGCTGCTTTTCAGGAGATACTTGTACTTAATTCAAGAGCTTCCTAGATTCTAGAGTTAGGTGTAAGTGAGTTTTGTTCAACTGTTCCCAACTCACGCGTTAAGTCTAGAGTTTGTTGTAGGGTTTTGTCATGGAATAGCCAAAGAGGGAGATTGTAAGGTTGAATTTTATCAACCATTTTGTTGGCTTTATTCCATGCCAATTTGCTTGTAATTCAGTACTTAGAAACCTTGTATTTTAGGTGGGAATCATGTAGGGGTAGTGTGTGAGAGAGTGAAGAAATGCTCAAGATTGTGCAGCAGAACAGGGACTCGCGACTGGATCTCACTGGTGTCTCGCAACTGTCAAGCTGCCAGAAGTTGCACACGAGTGAAGCATGCAGAGTAGAACTCGCGACTAGTCTCGCTAGTAACTCACGACTGGTAAGCCGTCAGAAACTGAACCGTCGTGCCAGCTAGTTCACTACAGGAAAAAAATTCCAGTCTGGCAAGTCAGTTGGTTCACGGCTTAAACTCGTGACTCAATCAAGCCGCGAGGCTAAGCCACTAGACAGCTCTGTTTTGGAAAAACTTACTCTTCGCATTCCTCTCTCTCCCCAGTATATATACCCCTTATACCCACGAAATGGAGAGTGCTTCTAGAGAGAATTTTGAAAGAGAAACCCTAGAGAAAAAACAAGATTGACTCATCCACAATCTTTACCTTGTGACTCTTCAAATTCCTTTACTCTCACCATCTCCATTGTAGATCTTTGAGAGGTTCTTTAGCCAAATCCTTTTCTCACCACACCCATATTAGTGAGAAGGCTCTTTTGTGCTTTGGGAAGCAGTTAGGAAGGGACCAATTCATATTGGTTGATGCTATGGGCGATAGCGGGATCTGGAAAGCTAAAGAAGAAATAGGTTCGGCGTAACCTAATTGGAGCAAGAAGCCTGGAGGGCTTAGGTACACTGGGTAGATTAGGTTTGGAGGGTCTATTGCTATCCTTGTATCCCAACTACATTCTTTTGTGGATCATTTGACCTCTTGGATGGCGGCGGAGAGGTTTTACGCCGAGGGCTTCGGTTTCCTCTTCGATAACACATCGTGTGTTGTCCTTGTGTTTGCATTCTCTCTTCCCTTAATCTTTGTCATTTAATTTCTGTTATGGATGTGATTTTATTTGACTTAGATTGTTTATCAATTTTGTTTTAAGCTTTAGTTCATCTTCCGCACGTTTATTGTTTGATTTAAAAGCTTAAATTGGTAATTTGTAAATTGGGGGTCTAAATGTTCATAGCGTTTTATACGCTAATTGAACTTTCAGTAGTCTCGGTAGAAAAGTTAGGGAGAAATACTTGCTTTCAAGATAACAATTGTCCCTATTTTTTTTTTTTCCCCTTTATACATGTTTTGTTTTCGACCAACCCCAAAATTGCACATGTATTTTTAAACTGTGCTTGATACCATGTAAACAAAACCAACATCATATCACTTCTATTTATTAATATCAAAATGAAGTCCTCTCTCTCTCTCTCTCTCTCTCTCTCTCTCTCTCTCTCTCTCTCTCTCTCTCTCTCTCTCTCTCTCTCTCTCTCTCAAGCTAGGTTTGCTTTCTTTATATTTGGTTTAAACAAGGGAAAGTGAGGGTTTTTTGGGATGTAATATTGTTATTCTGTTAAGTTTGTGTAATCTTATATGTCTCTTTTATCAAGTTATTGGGATTGAAACAACTCCATTAGAGTTTAATTAACATTGCATAATATGCTTATTCATTGAACTCTAATGGAGCTAGCTATACCTTAATGTTGTAGGATGTCATTTGTTTCAAAATTTTCCATCTATTCTTCCATGCTCCAAAAGTTCTCTCAATTGCACTTCTAAGTGATGAGTGAACATAGTTAAACCTTTCATCTATGTGATTTCCACAACTAGCTCATTGAAAATCTAGAAGATGGTATCTTTGTCCCTTATAAGGTGTCAAATATCATTTCCTTAAGGGGTATCTAGCATCAACTAAATAATATTTTCCTAGTAAAAGAAAAAAAAAACACATAAGATGTGCATAAATAATATCCTTCATATATATTTAATATAAAAAAAAATTATATACTTGGTGGTGGTTTTGGAAAGTTGATAAATTGTCGATGAATAACATATAAGAAAACACGTGTATCATGTGCTGCACTTTCCCATCCAACCATAACAAATGTGAAAAGTAAATTAAAATCACATGCCACCATCACATTTAAAGTTGGCACACCCTTTTTATTATAATATAGAGTTTTCTCGTCCTTTGCAACAACAACTTGGATGTGTACCATCAATGGCACCAATACAATCTTGAAATAAAATACAAATTTTAGTAACTTAGGAAATAGTCCTAGCAATGATTAGGAGCAAATTATAATTATTGAAATGCAGACATGAAAATGTGGCATGTACAATGGATTCTTTTGTATATGTCTTGGAACTACACTAAATGTAGGGTTAGAATGCTTGAGGATATTCATTAACATTATGTTAAGGCGTTTCAAAACTCTATGAAAATGTCTATGTATGGTCTTACCAGAATGTTGGAATCTTTCTTGGACTAACCTATTATATGCTAACCTGTTACATGCTCCTTGTCCAATTATCTTCAAACACATACCTACTAACTCTTCAAGCCTAACATGCCTTGTGTGCCGAAGTCCATATGTATGTTGTAAAACATTACACAATTGAAGGAAAATATGTGGCTTCATTCTGAACATTTGGTGACAGTTTTCTTCATTATTAGACAAACAATCCATCAACCACCTATAGGCAATTTGTTCAAAATCTCTACAAAATTTTTTATGAATATATTTCATATAATATGCCACTGTAGTATGACATCTAACAACAACAAGATCATATAATTCATCATCATCTTCCACATCATAAAAATTATCATCATCACCATTATCAATATAATCATTGTAATCCATATGAATGACACCTATAAAATGATTACAAAAAATTAGATAAATCATAATAAATATATTGTTTAAATGATTAAAGAAATCATATCCATTAAAAATGTTGTTAAAACATCCCAACAAGTTCAAACACACCCTAACAATTACATTATTCAGATGACAAAATAATAAACCATGAAAAAACCTCACAAAAAACACATTTTAAAGCAATTGTCTTCCTAATTAATTAGTGCCAAAGTTGTGTCCTTGTAACAATCTTGCTTCCTCTTACGAAAACTGAAGTTGCAAATGTGGTTCTCCCATCTACAGCTATTTTGTAATTGATGTTTGGTTTTGTGAATCGTAGACATGTACTCCCAACCATAGCTATTTTGTTATTAGGTTTTTTTTTTTTTTTAATGGTTTGGAGTGAAATTTTGTAGAAATACCGCTTAAATAGTTAAATGCCCAATAGAGAAGCATAACACAACTGCAAAATGAACCTTTAACCCCTGGTATCATGAGTAAAATGGAAGTTTTCATTTTTTTTGAAATATATAAATTCCAAAAGTTGTTATACCTAACAAGGGATAGCTATTGTTGTCAACTAAAAAAAAGAGGAGGAATATTTATTATAAATTTACAACCATTTCATGTGGTAATAGATTAATTATTTCTTGTAACAAAATCTATCAATTATTTTATAACAAATTAACCCATTTGAAAGTGAGAAATAAAGGTTGATTTTAAGTTTAATGAATAAAATATTCTTGAGTAAGATCTTATTAAGAAAATATATATATTTCTTTTACAGATTAAAAATTAGCTAATTAAACTATTGATGAATCATGAATCTAAATGATAAATTCCTAAACTAGCTTGTTTCGTTTGTTTGTAATTAGGTTGGTTCAATTCATATTATTATTAGATTTATCAGATATTGTGAGGCCCATAAAGTTGGGTTCCTTAGCCCATACGATTAATACAAAAAAGAAAGAGGAGAATTCGGCCCAATATGGTTTAAAGGATACTTGATTTCTGAGAAATAAAGTACACCATATAAAACTTGTTTTTGTTGCACTTGATATCATCGAAGTAAAGTACTGTGCTTCCCTCATTCATCACTCTCTCTCGCTGGAATCTGCTTTGCTTCAAAGAAGTATTGGAAGCTCAGGTTTGATATGGGTAATACGAGGAAAAAAAAGGACTTTGATTTTAATGACATTTGTGACCTATTGCTTTTATGTGACAAGGTTGTGCTAATGGTTTGGTTTACTGACATGTGTTCTTCTGCAAAGGTTTGCAAAGTTGCTCCTATTCCTGGTGAGACTAAAGTGGCGGTATATTATCCTCACAAGTCACAAAGAGGATCAATTTGATTGACAGCCCTGGAGTTGTTTATAAGAGCAGTGACTCTGAAACTGATGTTGTACTGAAGGGTGTGGTATATTCTAATTATGTGCTTCCATGATAAATTTTAACCAATTTTGAAACTTTTTTTTTTTTTCTGATGCTGTTGTTATAATTATCCTTATTTTTTTCTCAACTGTGCCTTTGGTTTCTAAACTGTAGAATACAAGAATGAGCCATTGAAGCAATATAATCATGATTGAGTTACATTATACAGTAAAGTTGTGGTTAAACCTGTATTGTATGTGCAATATGATTGGGCATCATGTTCAAACTGTCTTGAGCTTGATTTGAAACTGTTCAGGGTTAATATAGTTTATCTTAGGAATAGAAGCTGATATAAGCTCATGCAACTATAATAAACATCTTCCCCATATTTATATTTCAATAGTTATTCATCCTATTTATTTGGTATTAGTCTTTTCTAACAATTCCACCAACATTTCTAAAACTAGTTTGCTTTTAGCCATGTTTTGAACCTTTTTGGTTTGGTATTGCAATGGTATTTGAGAATTCTTTGATTTTCTAAAGGAGTTGAAGTGCTTAGAAGATACCTGTTGGCATTGGTTGTTGTTAACTGCGTATGTGTTTTAGGATATAATACTTTAAAAAAAATCAAAAGTGGTAAGTTCTGTTTTCCTTTTCTTTAAAGATGTAATTAAGAGTTGATTTTTGCTCCAACTGACCTTTTGACGATCCCTTTACCTCCATAAAGTAACCAATATTAATTACTTGAGCCTCACTTTCATTACATATGGTTCACTCTGGCTAAGGTATAGCTAGTTTCAACTTTCAACTACTTGCACTAGTTCTTTCTGCATATATAAGGTCCATGCACCATTAACAGATACACAGGATTACATAGATATTAGATTTTTAAACACTATATTGTGCAGGTTATGTGACTATATTTTATTGTTGAATTTCTAGGAAATGTAATTGGTGGATATACTGGTAAACCTTCTTGTATAACAGGGATCCTACTTTCACTTCACAATTCTGGAAGGAATTGATGCAACTGCAAGGAATAGAACTGGCCATGTCTTCAGCCTATCACCCGCAGGAAGATGGGCAAACTGAAGTGGTGAATAGGAGCTTGGAGTAATATCTGAGGGCATTTGCTGTTGATAAACCTATTGGTTGGGTTGATTGGTTGCCTTTAGCTGAATATTAACTCAATACCAATTTTCACAACTCCACTAAAACAACTCCTTTTGAAGCCCTATATGGTTATCCACCACCAAGATTAATGGATTATGTCTTGGAACAACTAGAGTGAAGGCAGTTGATATGCGTCTCAGGTCCAGACATCAGATATTGTCATTGCTAAGGCATAATTTGGTTTTAGCTCAGGAAAGAATGAAGCTACAAACTGATAGGCATAGGTTTGAAAGGTCATTTAAAGTCGGGGAGTGGGTGTATTTGAAGCTATAACCTTACAGACAGAAGTCAATTAATCATATAACTCTTAGCAAGCTAGCTCCTAAGTACTATGGGCCATTCCAAGTTCTGCAGAAGATAGGTGAAGTAGCTTACAAGCTAAACCTACCCTCCAATGCCTTAATTGATCTTGTATTTCATGTGTCCTGCCTTAAGGCAAAACTAGGACAGCAAGTCATTCCCATTCCTACCTTACCAGATATTACTGCAGAAGGCATTGTTAACCTTGAACCTATTGCAGTGCTGCAAGAGAGGTCTCACAGACTTTGAAACAGAACCATCACTCGGGTATTAGTCTAGTGGCAAAGAAGCAATCAAGATGATGCAACTTGGGAGAACTTAAACAGTTTACAACAACAATTCCCTCACCTTGTGGCCAAGGTGCTTTAAACCGGGGGGGAGGGGGTAATGTTAGGATCATTGGCCAAGTGAGTGACTGTAGGAAATTGTATAGTGAGCTGCTGTGCCATATAACTTCTAGAGAGTACTTGATGTATGAGGGAATTAAGCAATGAAATAATCTCTTTTGTTAGTTACATTTTATTCGTATCTCCCCCCCCCCCCCCTCTCTCTCTCTCTCTCTCTCCCTCTCTCTCTCTTTCTCTCTCTCTCCCAATTCTTGGAGGCTAGCTACCCTCGAAGTCAGCTGCTCTATCATAGGTTCTGGTTTTGCAGAACTTTATCAGACGGAGCCATCTTCTAAAAAGAAAACAAGTCTGGCCTGGGAGTTATTATACACAATCATGAAGAGATTTATTCCCCAGTTGACCACCTCCTCCCATTTATAGGGCATACTGTGAACTAAACTAAGCTCCATTATTGCTTGCCAAATTCTTTTGCCAAAAGGGCACTTAAAGAACAAGTGCTTCCTAGTTTCAATAATCATTCTGCAGTAGGGGCATAGGCTATCCCCAATGTTTCCCCACTGTATCAACCTTATGTTAGTTGAGAGTCCGTTCATTGCTAATCACCCTATGAAGCTGTGCTTTGGTATTGCAGCACAGAACCAAATTAGCCTCTAGCAGGGGACCTTGCTCTTTTTTCTTTAAAGATGATTCCAGGTGGCAACAGTGCCAAATTTCCCTAAAGGAGATGCAGTCCAGATTACTCTATAATTCTCTTTGAGATCTGTCGATTGCAGTTTACTTTGAATCTTGACCAAATCCTCAGACCTAGCAGACCTTCAATGCCATTCCTTGTCTTTAAGTACATCGCAGAATGTTGCCTCAAAAGAACTAGCTGCATCATAGATAACTCTAGGCCCATATGCCAATTGTCCAGCCATAGGAATATGCTCTTTCCATTACTTACTTCATGCCTTACAAGCTTCTTGGCTTTAGTTCTAAGCTTCAATAGATTCCTCCAATTCCAACAGCAATTCTGAGGAATATTGATAGCCCAAAACTGCTGCCCTTAAGTAACATAGCATGCACCCAGGCCACCCAAAGAAAACCTGCTTGGGTGAAAAGATTCCAAATATGCTTCATAGCTGTTTCTTCATTCCAATCTTCCACCCTTTTAAGGCCTAGCCTGTTAAGATAAGTGCCTTTAAATCCTATTGTATAATGCTATGTATGATATTATGTATAACATTATGTGAGAAATGATGTATGACTTAATATTGTGTTTAATAAAGTTGCTTTATTCTTATCTAAAATGATAGTAACATGAATATTTGGACATTATCAAATAGTCCATGAGGCGCATAATATGTGATTTATGTGAAAAGTCACAGAAGATATAAATCACAAGTTCTTTGTAAACTCAGAATTATAGTTTGTAATTGGTGATGAAATTGGGCATTTCATCTGCGAAGACTATAACATATTAACTAAGATGATTTGTCTTAATCAGGGAATATGTTTTAAGAGTTAAGACATATTGAACTGGACCGCTGTGAGATTTATTATTCTCCTAACGACTGTCAATTGAATAATAAATCTTATGACTTCTATTCACATGAACTCTTAATCCTGAGAGAATAATGGACCTGATCATGAAATGTAGGTTGCTTTGATATATCAGGAGTGAAATCTAAAGTAACGGTCAAAACCACAGAATGTTGGGTAGCCACATTTAGTGTTGATGGAACATATATTCTCAAGATGGAATTCATAGTCTCTTAACGGAGATATAAAATATTCTCTTGAGATAAGTTTAATGAGTTCAGTTATTCAGAGTGTTAGGCCTAACTACTTCAGTAAGACTAAAGTATATATTTATGAAATTAGAGTTCATAAATATATGATGAATAACTTAAAGGATTAAACCGGGTACTTAAAGATTAAAATGTAGTAATTTACAAAGTCGCAGTCTATATTCATAACTTTGTATTACAACGAATATTTTATAAAGGAGTTGCATGTATAATAAAGTCTTGGGATATAATTTATTAATAAGGCCTAGAGTGCAATTATATTTAGATAGTGGTATTAAATATAATTAATGGTAATTTTGGACTTGTCAAGAGTTGACAGAAAAACCCAAGGCTCATTGAAGCTAGTGTCTTATTTGTTCCATTTTGGTACCACTCCAAGCCACACATTAAAGCCCAATTGGGAAGGCCCAAAAGGCTAGCCCAATTAGATAATCAGTTATGTGGAGAGAAACATACAGAATTTTTATTGAGATGAAATCATTTGTATGTTGGTGTAAGATACTCCTTCATATTTTCTCAAGAACAAACACATAGAACTTGTCTGTTCGTTTAGACCCCTTAAACCCAACAGATTAACCTAGAGAATTAGCCAAGTGATTAACTTAGGTAATTTAAACAAATCTAGGTTAACACAAATAATCAAAAACAGTAAAGCAGCGGAAATTAAAGAACACAAAGATATGATGACCCAGGAAAACCAAACCGGTAAAAAACCTGGGGAGGATTTAACCTAGCTATCCTCAAGGTAAAATAGCAAATCCACTAGAAAGAATTGAAGTTTACACAATAGCGACTTAGACCACTAACATCCTATTGCTACCAAAGTGTAAGAAACTTACTACCACGACCCCATGATAGCTCCGAGATCCACGGACTCCTTCTTTCTTTGACCTTTGCAAAACACAAATACCACCGTTTGTGACTTTGAGATCCCACTCAAAGGTTTAGCAACACAAACTCTCCTGTTTGTGACTCCAAGACCACCCTTGAATGTTTAGATCATCAGCACCTTTGATGACTAGAGAAGGCAGCAACTTCAGCAATACTGAATCTTAAGATTTTTCAAGGAACAACACCGATAGAAGTAATAAGAGAGGTTTTAGGAACAAAACCCTAAATACAAAAGAGGCACACTCTTTTCTCTCTAAAAAGCCTTATAAAAAAACGTGCTTAGGGTTTCCGTTATATAGTGGGAGAAGTAGATTTGAAACCCTAATCTTTAATGGGCTAGAACTGCTGTTTGAGCCAACTTAAAATTCTGCAGATACGACTTTCGATCGATCGAGCCTGTTTTTCGATCGGTCGAACTAGGCAGATTCTGAAATCTTCTTTCTACAGCTTGTATGTTCTTGTGTGCTCACGATTTGCCAATTATTCTAAGCTCTTAGAACCTAACAATCTCCCCCTTTGGCAATTCGTGACAAAACTTTCATACAAAATGAAATGTTAAAATACAAGAACAACCCAATACAATAAAATGCCCAATTACATCACAAATCCCAATCTAAGACTCTTAACTTAGAAGTTGCCAAGAAGAGGTAAAATGTCTTGATCAGAATGCACTTGTCTTTCCTGAAACACTCAACAAACACATCACCGCATGTGTGGAAAAAAAGACATATAAACAAAAATATGAAACAGAATATACAAACACAAATAAATTCTAACTCTCCCCCTAAGTTAGATACAACAAAAAGTTTTTATATTCTCCCCCTAAACAAGACAAACAGGATTCCTACATTTCCCACATTTCATTTATTTCTCCCCCTTTTTGTCACGTATTGACAAAAAACAACTCAAACAAAGAGTAAAGTAACAGTAAACATGAGAGAAAAAAGAGAATTAAGAGAACAAAAAACAGTTCAGCTCTATAGAAAATAGAGAGAACTCCCCCTATGAAGAGCAAAGGTTAAAAAAAACTTTTCTCCCCCTATAAAAATAGGAAAAACAAAACAAGTTTTGGGAAAAACAGTTTTGGGAAAAATTTAGGAGCTGGGGATAAATAAAAACACACAAACCTAAAAAAAAATTGAGTTGAGGATACACATGAAGAAAAATATTCTCTCTTTTAAAAAAATGCAAACTTGACACTATGTGACCCATAAACAGTTGCATGAATAGAGAAAATATTTGCACATTATTATCCATCATATCTCTTAAGAAAAATATTTTCTGTAGTTCACACATTAAGAAAAATAGCATATACTAAAATGTACAAAAGACTCAAAAATTAATCAATCAATTTTTAAATCAAGTTGAGTACCCAATTTAGCAAAGTGTATGCATGTTATGTGTGAAAACAATGAGAGATATGACTGCAAAACTACAAGATGGACACAGAAAAATGATGCAACTCATGTGAATCCTAACCATAAATGATGCATGAAAAAATTTGGTCAAAAACTCTAAAAACTGAAAATTTTTCAGTTTCGATCGATCGAGTATCGATCGAATACCAATCGAGTTAGACAGAATCAAACCAAAATTTTTATCGCAATTTCGATCGGTCGAGAAACAGATTCGATCGGTCAAAATTCTGGAAAACTCAAATTTTTGAAAAACAGAACAATTTAATGCAGTAACTCCTCAAAGCATAGTGATTCATGAATGAAATGCATGAGTATGAGACTGAAAGTTTTTCAAAAACATATGAATACAACCCAGATCTCTCAAAAACAACTTTTTCAACCAATTTTTCCTCAAAACTCAAATTTTGCATCAAAATCGAGGAACATATAATCTTGGATGGCCACAACAAAATCACACACAATAACATGTACAAAGTTTAGCAAAGAGTAACTTTGTGTAGTGTGTGCAACTAGCAAAAGCTTGAGAGACATGTGAGGTGATATGTGAATAGTAATCAATCACAAAGTCTACAAAATTCATCACATAAATTTGAAAGAGACTATCACTTAAAGAGTTACATCATATAACTCCCACATCTCCTAGAATAAAAGCTTGCAATCATGTAAATTTCTTAATTTGCCTCATAATATACACACCAATTTTAATTGATTAGAAACTTATTAATAGCCCAATAATGTACACACCAATTTTAGCATTTAATCCGAGGCTACACCTTATGTTCTTTTTGTGCATGTGCTACACTTTCTCGAGCACAAAATCTTACTATATGTACTAAGGTGTTCATGATTGGCTAGTAAACAATGGTGAGATGGTTATTTATGCCTTTCTCAAAAAGTTCAAGTCCGACAGACAAAGGCATGTGACTTCAAGATCAAGACAAAGTGATCAAAAACTATAAACATCTTTCCCACACAACATGCACTACAAAGCTTAAACTAGTAAAGTGCAATAAAATAAGCTCATCCAAGCTAAACAGAGTACATAAACATGTTATGTAAAGATAATATGGCCAACCTTAATTATAAATCAAAAACACATAAAAAATTTTATGACCAAAACTAAAAGCACATATTAAGCTAAAAGATTAAAAATGCAAATGCAATGCATGACAGTGCTTAACTAAGCTATAGAGGGTACACAAACAAGAAATATCAATTTCTTAATTAACCCTTGAGTACATGTACAAACTAGTACATACAAAAAAATCAAAAAATATCTTAGCACTTATAGAACACATACTATTCAAGTTTCTCCACAATGTCAAGCATGTTCTAAATCAAGAGAGATATCATAACTCATGTAATCCTCAAGAAAAATAAAAACAAGACACAAAATAAAATATTTTTGTCTTTTTGAAATTTTTCAATATTTTTGAATTTTTTTTTAAATAAAAACAACCTAAAAAAACTAAAAAACAAAACAACCAAAAACAGAAACAAAACATGTCCACAAATAATTGAAAGAATTAAATCAGGAATAAGTCAACAACACTCACCTTAGAGAATCTTTTCTCACCCATATAGCACGAGTCTTCGGCTTTGTAGGTGAAAATCCATGAGAAGCAGAGTGTATTTGAGGAATTATACTAATCTTCTGAGAAAGACTAAAATCCTGCAATTTCCTTTCACAAGCCAACAAGCTTAAATTTTTCAAAAGCATATGAAACAATTTATTTGGACTTATGGCAGAAGAAATATCATCACATATCCTAGATTGAAATACAGAATTTTCAAATTTCAATTTATGACAATTAGGACGAAAGTGACCAGAGACACCACAAAAGTGACAAACATGAACAAATTTAGGAACTTCAGTATTCCTAATAGCAAATCTAGTCTTAGATTTTGGTTTTTGTCTCAACAAAGAACAATTTGGTCTAATATGACCAACAATACCACAAAGGTGACAGGTAGGCACAAAAACAGATTTCTTATGCTCTCTAACAGTAGGTTTAGACTTAGGTTTAGAAACTTCAACGTCTACATCAGAACTTTTACCTTTGTCTAACCTAGCAAAATAAGCATTTTCTTTATTATTCCTCTTAAAAGGAGGGATATAAACTTTTTCAGCTTTAGGCTTAAGAGAAACAGAAACACTTCTGTTATCAGCAGCAAGCTTGGTACTAGTCAAATTTTCAATTTTAGCTTTAGATTCAACTAACTCTTGTTCCAAGCTTTTCATCTTCTTATCTTGAGAGGAAATTTGATTTCTCAAAAATTCATTCTTTTTATTAGATTCATCTAATCTAACAATCAATTCCTCCTTTTCAAGATTAGCCAATTTTAACTCTTCCTTGAATTTCTTAGCAATTCTCATAGTTTTCAATAATTCCTTACGAAGAGTTTCACAGGCATCAAAAAGATCAACAGAAACAACAGTGACCTTTTTATTCAAATCATCACAATCAAAAACAGTAAGACACTTAAAATTATCCATGATAACAGGGATCAAGGATCAACTCTTAGATCAAAAGATCTACAACAGAAGAGCTACCTGCTCTGATACCACTTGTCAGTTCGTTTAGACCCCTTAAACCCAACAGATTAACCTAGAGAATTAGCCAAATGATTAACTTAGGTAATTTAAACAAATCTAGGTTAATACAAATAATCAAAAACAGTAAAGCAGCGGAAATTAAAGAACACAAAGATATGATGACCTAGGAAAACCAAACCGGTAAAAAACTTGGGAAGGATTTAACCTAGCTATCCTCAAGGTAAAATAGCAAATCCACTAGAAAGAATTGAAGTTTACACAATAGCGACTTAGACCACTAACATCCTATTGCTACCCAAGTGTAGGAAACTTACTACCACGACCCCATGATAGCTCCGAGATCCACGGACTCCTTCTTTCTTTGACCTTTGCAATACACAAACACCACCGTTTGTGACTTTGAGATCCCACTCAAAGGTTTAGCAACACAAACTCTCCTGTTTGTGACTCCAAGACCACCCTTGAAGGTTTAGATCATCAGCACCTTTGATGACTAGAGAAGGCAGCAACTTCAACAATACCGGATCTTGAGATTTTTCAAGGAACAACACCGATAGAAGTAATAAGAGAGGTTTTAGGAACAAAACCCTAAATACAAAAGAGGCACACTCTTTTCTCTCTAAAAAGCCTTATAAAAAACGTGCTTAGGGTTTCCTTTGTATAGTGGGAGTAGTAGATTTGAAACCCTAATCCTTAATGGGCTAGAACTGCTGTTTGGGCCAACTTAAAATTCTGCAGATACGACTTTCGATCGATCGAGCCTGTTTTTCGATCGGTCGAACCAGGCAGATTCTGAAATCTTCTTTCTACAGCTTGTATGTTCTTGTGTGCACACGATTTGCCAATTGTTCTAAGCTCTTAGAACCTAACAGAACTAATTGAGAGACCACACATCTTGGGCATCAAGTGGAATTGGAGTGAAGATTAAAAGTGTTCTCGAGTACTTCTAATCTTTTTTTTGAAATTCACCATACCAAGGTACACTCTCTTGTTCTTATATTCTGAAATTTACATTGCACATGTTATCAATTGCGAAATGAAGAAAATCCGTTAATTTTCCGCTGCGTATGTTTTGTATGCGATACAAACATGTTATTTTTCCTACATTGGAATTAGAGCGGTCTTCATTTCGAATCTGTATAACATGTTTAGTAAGTTTTGGCAATATAAATAATAGTTTCATAATGATAGAAGATTATATTTGCATTTAATTTTCTGTATGATTGTTGAAACTATAATTTGATAAAAACTGATATTGATATTATGATGTTGTTTAAATATTGAATTTAAGTATGTTAAATTGATCTTTAAGGCTATAGCATCAATAGAATTCAGTTTTGATATCGATTTCCATCTGTTATGTTCATATGGTGGTTGTTTGTTTAGAAAAACCGTTGAAAACTGTTAATATCTGAACTTGAAAAAACTGAAAACACGAGTTTTTCGGGGGTAAACTTACCCGCGAAGCTACTCGCGAAAAAACTGCCATTGAAGTACAAAAATTTCGCAGGAAGCGTTAGTCGCGAGATACCCGCGAGTCACTCATAAGTCAGTAATGAAAGTCGCGAGATACCCGCGAGATAGTCGCGAAAGTTTCTGTATGATTTTTAGTGTTTTCATTTTTTTTGGGCTTAACATGTTTTCGCGAGTAGCGGTTAGTCGTGAGATACCCGCGAAAACTGGGAATTTAAAGTTTTATTTTCAAAATGTTTTCTCATGTATAAAGTGCAAGGCTGTGTGTAATTAGTTTATGCATGTTTAATAGATAAAAACTTTTAATTTAAAATATCTAGTGGGAGAGAGATGCAAGGGTTGCATCTCACGGCCTCCATTGTCGGTTTAAAGTAGTGTGACTAAACACCTCGCCTTGGCGTATATGCCTTGCTCCCCTCGGAGGGTGTTTAATTCATGGTACTACAAGTTAAACTTCTTAATGATAGATGAAGTGTGTTTTTACATTGAGAACGACCACACTTCTGTGGAGTTACTTGGTGACTCACATTCATTCTAGACAATGGTGTACACTAGACTAAGTATAATGTTAACCTCTTTACGGAGCTATGTCATTATTACTTAAAAGCTAAAGGAAAAGCGGCAAATTATTTTTGTTTGGTAAGAGTTACCGTGATAGCATTAATAATGAGGATAATCATTGCTTAATCATAGTGATTGGTATGACCTCACTTATAAGGAATATTAATTGTGGAATTGGGTTGTTATTGCATATATTATATTATGGTTTTATTAAGGTTCCATATTATATGTTTATATGCTAAATTGATAATGTCCAGTTTACTTATTATATTCATGTTTATTATTTCAGTTCTGAGCATGACATCATTTAGCCCACTTGTGACCATTCTTAATCAAAACAAATTGATTGGATCCAATTATGTTGACTAGAAAAGAAACTTGGACATAGTTCTCACTGTTGAAGAGCACAAATATGTGCTTACTCAACCATGTCCTAGCTTTCCTTCATTAGATGCTCCTCCTGAGGAAAAACAGCGATATGATCATTGGTAGAAATCTAATAAAATGGCCAAGTGCTACATCCTAGTATCTATCTCAAATGTTCTACAGCATCAAATGCAGGATATAGAACTAGCTTCGGACATTATGCTAAGTCTGAAGGAGATGTTTGGTGAGCAAGGCCGTTCTGCAAGGCAAGAAACCATGAGACAAATTTATAATACCAAAATGGCTGAAGGTAGTTCAGTGAGAGAGCATTGTCTTACAATAATCTCTAATCTGAATACATTAGAGGTTTTAGGTGCCGATATTGATGGAGAATCCCAAGTAAATATGATACTTCAGTCACTACCAGAATCATTCAAGGAATTCAGACTTAATTATAACATGAATAAAAAGATTTATTCTTTGTCTAAATTAATGAATGAGTTGGCAGTGGTAGAAGGCATCCTTAGTACTTCTAGTATTGAAGCCAATGTGGGTGAAGCTTCGACTTCTTAACCTAAGTCGAAAGGCAAGGGTAAGAAAAAGAAAAAGAAGGACTTCACTAAGCAAGAAAGTAAACAAATTGTCTTAGGAGTTGCCGACAAAGGAAAGAAGCTAAAAGGAAAATGTTTCCATTGTGGTGAGAAAGGACATTGGAAGAGGAATTGTCCAAAGTTCAAGGCTGCTGATAAGGGTATGAAAATTTCATTCCTTCTTGAAATATGTTTAGTACAAAATCCCACGGATTCCTGGTGTGTGGATTCAGATTGTATTAATCATATCTGCAATTCTTTACAGGGGTTCCAGGATACCAAAAGGCTTAATGAAGGGGAATTGTTTCTTACTTTAGCTGATGGGAGCAGGATTTTAGTTGTAGCTGTTGGTGTTTATAGTTTATGTTTTGAGTCAAGAGTTTTAATATTTGATGACTGTCTATATGTACCTAATGTTCGTAGGAATTTAATTTCTACAACTTATTTGGGTAAACATGGATATTGTGTTATCCTTAAAGACAATGTTGTAATAAAGAAGGATAAAATGTTTATTTGTTCTGACAATATTGTTGATGATCTTTATATTCTAACTCCTGATAAGCATGAATTATATAATTCTGAATTAGATAATAACTCTCATGTAAAATCATTAAAGAGAAAGTTTCCTTCTACTAATGATGCATATCTTTGGCACTTGCGTTTGGGTCATATTAATCCAAACAAAATTCAAACACTGATCAAAGATAGACTCTTAGAGCCCTTGGACATTGATGATTTTCCAGTTTGTGAATCTTGTTTAGAAGGTAAAGTGACTAAACGACCTTTTAATGCAAAAGGTAGAAAAGCCAAAGAGCTGCTTGAATTAGTTCATACGGATATATGTGGTCCTATGTCAACCCAAGCAAAAGGAGGTTATGAGTATTTCATCACTTTTACCGATGATTATTCAAGATATGGTTATGTGTACCTAATGAAACGGAAGTCTGAAGCCTTTGAAAAGTTCAAAGAGTTTAGGGCTGAGGTTGAGAATCAATTAGGTAAACACATAAAGGCCATTCGATTTGATCGTGGTGGCGAATACCTTCTTGGGGTTTTCAAGGATTACTTAACTGAAAATGAGATTGTATCCCAATTGCCTGCACCTGGATCTCCCCAACAAAATGGTGTAGCAGAAAGAAGGAATAGGACTCTTTTAGAAATGGTTAGGTCCATGATGAGTTACTCAACTTTACCGATTTCTTTTTGGGGTTATGCCTTAAATACAGCAATACATCTTTTGAATTTAGTTCCATCGAAATCTATTTCCAAAACACCCATGGAATTGTGGAGTGGGCATAAGCCTAGCATGAAGTATCTCAATATTTAGGGTTGTCCAGCACATGTGTTAGAAAGGAAGGCTTATAAATTGGAACCAAATTTAGAAGTGTGTTTGCTTGTGGTTATCCAAAAGAAACTAGAGGTTATTTATTCTATAGGCATAAAAATAATAAAGTTTTTATTAGTACAAATGCCAAATTCTTGGAAAATGACTATATGAATAATTTTACTCCTAGAAGTAGAGTTATATTGGCTGAAATGAATGAACGAACCTGTAATTGAACAACCAATGGTTGAAACTAGGGATGATGTGGCTATTGGATATACCACAAAATACTACTCATGAGATGTCTAGTACACAGGTGCCTCGTCGTAGTGGCAGGAATGTTAGGCCACCTATAAGATTCATAGGTCTTGGAGAGACTTATGAAGCTATCTCAGAAGGGGCCGAAACTGATCCTTACACTTATGAAGAAGCAATGAATGATATAGATGCACATCATTGGGTCCAAGCTACGAAATCTGAATTAGATTCCATGTATTCCAATCAAGTTTGGGATATTGTAAAGGCACCTAACGGCATTAAACCTATTGGTTGCAAATGGGTTTACAAGAGGAAGAGAGTGATAGATGGAAAGGTTGAAACCTTTAAAGCAAGGCTAGTGGCAAAAGGGTACACTAAAAAAGAAGGTATTGATTATGAAGAAACCTTTTCACCAGTAGCAATGCTTAAATCTATCAGAATTCTCTTATCCATTGCTGCTCATTATGATTATGAGATTTGGCAAATGGATGTCAAAACTGCATTTCTTAATGGCAATCTTGAAGAGGAAATCTATATGAAGCAACCTAAAGGTTTCATAGTAAAGAATCAAGAGCATTTGGTATGCAAGTTGAATAGGTCCATTTATGGACTTAAGCAAGCATCTAAATCATGGAACATCCGATTTGATCAAGCAATCAAATCATTTGGTTTTGAACAAAATCTTGATGAACCATGTGTGTAAAAAAGACATCAAGACAAAGTAGTAATGTTCCTAGTGTTTTATGTTGATGATATTCTACTCATTGGAAACGATGTAGATGTAATGTCATCAGTAAAGGTTTGGTTGTCAAGCCAATTTGATATGAAAGACTTGGGTGAGGCTAACTTTATTTTAGGGATCAAGCTTTGGCGAGATCGCAAGAGTAAGATGTTAGGCTTATCACAAGCTGGATATATAGATAAGGTTCTAGAACGGTTTAGCATGCAAAACTCCAAGAAAGGTTTACTTTCTTTCAAACATGGAGTTCCTCTGTCTGATGACCAAAGGTCTAAAACTCAAGAGGAAGTAGATATGATAAGACAAGTTTCTTATGCTTCTGCAGTAGGAAGTCTCATGTATGCCATGCTTTCTACTAAACCAGATATCTGTTTTTCAGTTGGCATGGTCAACCGATATCAATCAAATCCAGGTCCATAACATTGGCAAGTTGTAAAGCATATTCTCAAGTATCTACGAAGAACGAGAGATTATATGCTTGTTTACCGTTGTGAGGATTTAATTCCCATTGGCTATACAGATTCAGATTTTCAATCGGATCTAGATTTTAGAAAGTCCACGTCAGGATGTGTATTCACCTTGGGAGGTGGAGCCATAAGTTGGAGGAATGTTAAGCAATCTTGTATTGTGGACTCCACTATGGAAGCAGAATATGTTCCTGCTTGTGAAGCAGCAAAAGAAGCTTTATGGCTCAAGAAATTCCTTTTTGATCTTGGTGTAGTGAGAATAGAGAAAGTTCCTATCACATTGTTTTGCGACAATAGTGGAGCGGTTGCACAATCCAAAGATCCAAGGAATCACAAGAAAGGAAATCACATTGAGAGAAAGTACCACATTATTCGAGACATTGTTACTCGTAGAGATGTGGTGGTAGCAAAGATTGAAAGTGTAAATAATCTAGCAGATCCCTTTACCAAAGTCTTACCTCAAAGGATCTTCGAGTCACATTTGGAGGGAATGAGAATTAGATTAGTGCACAATAGTCTTTAGGGCAAGTGGGAGATTGTTGGGATAAGTGCCCTTAAATCCTATTGTATGATGCTATGTATGATATTATGTATGATATTATGTGAGAAATGATGTATGACTTAATATTGTGTTTAATAAAGTTACTTTATTCTTATCTAAAATGATGGTAACATGAATATTTGGACATTATCAAATAGTCCATGAGATGCATAATATGTGATTTATGTGAAAAGTCACAGAAGATATAAATCACAAGTTCTTTGAAAATTCAGAATTATAGTTCGTAGTCGGTGATGAAATTGGGCATTTCATCTACGAAGACTATAACATATTAACTAAGATGATTTGTCTTGATCATGGAAATAGAGACTTTTAGTTGATGTGTTGATATGTTTTAAGAGTTAAGACATATTGAACTGGACCACTGTGAGATTTATTATTCTCTTAACGACTGTCAATTGAATAATAAATCTCACGACTTCTATTCACATGAACTCTTAATCCTGAAAGAATAATGGACCTGATCATGAAATGTAGGTTGCTTTGATATAACAGGAGTGAGATCTAAAGTAACGGTCAAAACCTCAGTATGTTGGGCAGTCACATTTAGTGTTGATGAAACATATATTCTCAAGATGGAATTCATAGTCTCTTAATGGAGATATAAAATATTCCCTTGAGATAAGTTTAATGGGTTCAGTTATTCAGAGAGTTAGGCCTAACCACTTTAGTAAGACTAAAGTATATATTTATGAAATTAGATTTCATAAATATATGATAAATAACTTAAAAGGATTAAACTAAGTACTCCAGGATTAAGATGTAATAATTTACAAAGTGACAGTTTATATTTATGACTTTGTATTACTATGAATATTTTATGAAGGAGTTACATATATAATAAAGTCTTGAGATATAATTTATTAATAAGGCTTAGAGTGCAATTATATTTATATAGTGGTATTAAATATGATTAATGGTAACTTTGGACTTGTCAAGAGTTGACAGAAAAGCCCAAGGCCCATTGGAGCTAGTGTCTTATTTGTTCCCTTTTAGTCCCACTCCTAGTCACACACTAAAGCCCAATTGGGAAGGCCCAAAAGGCTAGCCCAATTAGATAATTAGTTATGTGGAGAGAAACATACATAATTTTTATTGAGATGAAATCGTTTGTATGTTGGTGTAAGATACTCCGTCATATTCTCTCAAGAACAAACACATAGAACTGATTGAGAGACCACACATATTGGGCATCAAGTGGAATTGGAGTGAAGATTAAAAGTATTCCCGAGTATTTCTAATCTTTATTTTGAAATTCACCATATCAAGGTACACTCTCTTGTTCTTATATTCTAAAATTTACATTGCACATGTTATCAATTGCGAATGAAGTAGATCCGTTAATTTTCAGCTGCGTGTGTTCTGTATGCGATACAAACATGTTATTTTTCCTACATAGCCCTCCTTCCTTCTTAGGATAACACACCTGCTCCTATTAGACCTTAATATTTCCTTTAGATGCATCAGATTCTTTCCACAAAAACTGAAACCCTCAGCTCATAATGCTAATCCATTTGAGCAATCATAAATTTTGATGATAAAGTTCTCTTTAAGATTACTCTTTCAATCCTCAGATATTATAAACCATTAAAAACAGTTAAACCTAAAATCACAAATAATGTCTTCAACTGCCTTTCTAAATCAACACCCCCCACCCCTTTCTTTCTTTTCCAACGAACTTAGATGAGCTTTTTTCTGCCAATCCTGTCCCAAGTGATTTTTGGGCATTTCCAAAGCCTTCTGGATCTGCAATGCGACAAATTATATAAATTATATTAGATGTCAACAATCAGCTTTCATTTTTAGCTAGTTAAGAACCTTTTTTTTTTCTTTAAAAAAAATATAAGTATGAGATCTATATGTGCTAGGGGACCAAACTTAACAATACAGTAAATCATTTTGCAACATGAAGTCAGTATAGTTAGTGATAGAATTCAATCTTTTTTGTTTCTGCTGTTTTTGTGAATCTTTATAGAACTCTACCTTGTGTGTAAAAATGAGCACACGCATTTAAATGAAGTCAGTTTGTAAATATTAGCACACACATATACACTCTGCACATGGATTTTTGGTAACTTTAAAACCTAGTTCAGGTTTGTAAAATATTTTCCTCTGTGTTTGCTTTGATGAAGTTTTTGAAAAGCTCTAAGAGCAACCACATCAGTTGGTCTATTTTACACCTCCATTTTTTACACTAAAAACCTACTTTTTCTATTTTACACATCCAATTTTACAAAACACCCAAATCAATTTATCTATTCTATCATCTACTTTATTTAAATAATCATTTTTTCACTTTTTTATTATTATTTTATCTCTACCCTCTCTCTCTCTCTCCATTCACGGGACTTTAATAGAGATTCTTCTCTAAAACTTCTCAAATTTTCATTTAACTCTACTCCTCTCCTCTCTTCCAAACTCTGAAATTTCGATCCAAGCAAGGAGCACGCCGATCCAAGCACGGAGCACGGCGCCGATCCTAGCATGCCGATCCAAGCACGGAGCACGTCGCCGATCTGAAACTCCGATCCAAGCATGCCGATCCAAGCACGGAGCACGTCACCGATCTGAAACTCCGATCCAAGCATGGCGAGAAGAACGACGATCCCAGGACGCCGATCTGAACTCCGATCCAAGCACGGCGAGAAGAACGCCGATCCAAGCACGCCGATCTGAACTCCGATCCAAGCACGGCGAGAAGAACACCGATCCAAGCACTCCGATCTAAGCACGCCGATCTGAAACTCCGATCCAAGCACGCCGATCCACTCTCTCTGTCTCCGTTGGTGTGTCTGTGTGTGGGTGTGTTTGGTTTTGTGGTGTCTATGGTTGATTTTGTTGTTGATTTTGTGGTTGATTTTTGATTTTGTCAATGGGAGTGTGAATCAGAGGAAGAAGGGCGTTAGTTAGTTTTGATTTTGAGTTGGGTTTGTCTTCATTTTGAGTTGTTGGTGGCGGTGTTTGGTGGTGGCGCTGGGTTTGGTGGTTGGGCTGTTTCTTCCATTCGGTTTCTGGCGCGCTGGGTTGTTGGTTTGGGAAGAGAAGGAGACTGATAGAAGAGAGAGAAAAAAAAGTATAAAAAAATCTTTTACACATGTATATCCACGGATACTATTCATAGTTGCATATTTACAAGTTTTTGCACCCACTGATGTGAGTGCTTTTTTGCTCATATTGTGTAAATTTGGTTTCTTTTTACATTTTACAAGGACTGGTGCGAATGCTCTAACAAGTGAAGTTTTGTCTTATCACTGAGGCTGTTACAAATGTGTCTTATTATTCACGTGCATTGCATATAATTGCGTACGATATTCATCAGTGGTTGTCTGAAATACAATTGATGTGACATATCACTACGAGGACCTTACAATAGTGTGTAATTTTTCACCTGCATTGCATTTACGTTTTATAATCTTTAATGGTTGTCTCCTTACTAATTCATTTCATTGCATTCGTGTCAGATATGGATCCGGGGCCCAGTGATGCAAGTGTTTTGACTAGACAAGCCAAGCATCGGTCCACTTGGATTTGTGATGGCCCTAATGAGGGTGATGTATGTACTTCACTTGATATGATACTTTTAACAAAATATGTAAGTCCTAAGTCCAACCAAGTGGCACATTCTTGGTAATTTTTTCACTTAGCCTTCCACATCATCTAATAATTAATTAGTGCCATGAGTCACTCTTCTTTGAAATAAAAATGAATTCATTTAAACTTCCGCCTAAACAAAGGTATTGATGAATTAGTTTACGTAACATTCTAGTTTATCTAAGGTTTTAATGTAGTTATGCTTAAATCTAATGTCTTCTCTTTGTGAAAATCTCCATGTCTTTATGTATAAAATAAGTTATGCTTATTTCAAATTTCTTTTCTTTATTTTAAAAAAGGAGTATATGTCACATTACTAATATTCTAATAAAGTAATGAGTTTTCATTAGTGGTAACGTATCTGTCACAAAAAAACAAGTTATTGTTCTGTAAATACCAAATCTATTTATAATTTAGTTTTTGATGGAAGTAATTATATTGTTATTACTGTTAATGATATTAACACATTGTTATTTCGTTTTTAGGATATGCTGGGCGTTTTATAGTGTCGACACCGCTTTGTTGATTTGCTATGACATCAGCGACTAGATCCACGGATTGTTCGTTACATCGACGAGGCCAGGTTATCTGGGTTATATGGTGTCCCATTTATATCGTTTGATCATGCATTGATCATTGCATTGGTTGAGCACTGGTGTCTAGAGACCTAGACTTTTCACCTACTCCATGGTGAGATGACCATTACTTTATAGGATATGGAGGTCATCAGGGACGAAGCTATAGTTTGACATTGGGGGGCAATGGCCCCCCTTGATATTATGAAATATATATATATATATATATATATATATACCTCCACTCAGTTAAATTACAGTACTATTAAAAAAGAAAATTTATCCATAGTACTTTGCATTTCAAAATTTCAGAGTGATCTTTTGAATCAAAGATTTTTAATAAGAATTGATTGCAAATCTGCAAAACATGTTTTAAAAAAGGATGTTCAAAATATTGCATCAAAACAAATTTTTGCTAGATGGCAAGCCATTCTCTCAGTTTTTGACTTTGACATAGAATTCATAAAAGGAACTCAAAACAGTATCCCTGATTTCCTCACCTGTGAATTTTTGCAGAGTCCAAACCAAGATGTCGGGAAAGAAACCCGTCTCCCCAAAGTTACCTAAACAGCAAACCCCAAGTAGCACTAGTCAGGCAAAGAACCCTGGCCAGTTAGTTCCAGCATCCTCAGTTTCAGTTTCTAGCCGTTATATTACATCCACTATCCCGAGACCTAATTATAACAGGCTAGTCCAACCCAGTTATAGCTCAGCCTTAGCCTCCCCAACCCCTAGGCAAACCACACCCTACTCAGTTGATGATCCTTTTGGCCCCATACAGTCCCAAAAGTCATCCCAACCATTATCCAGAAAGAATAGGTCGCCTTACTTCAAGAAGCCATATATCCAGCACATCTCTTATATTGAACCCCACATATATAAGCTTGATTTAAAAGTTAGGCCCTAAGAAAAATTAAACCTAGCCCCCTCCAAGATAAAATGCTCAAATAATAACACAGATCAGCCCCAAACAATTGCACTCTAAACCCAAAAATGGCCATAAATTAGCTCAAATAAAATCCATTTCAGCCTAAACAATATTAAAAATTTTAACAAAATAAGTAAGCCCATTTTTAGACTGTGATAATAAAATAAAAACCATTTACAACCTAACTTATTCCATAATTGATTCTCAGAAAAAAAAAAAAAAAAAAAAAAAACCAAACCCAAATACCAGTTGAAGGGAGAGTCGAAGAGAATCTGCCGGCTGGTGCCCAGGGGCCTTATTTATAAAATTACTATTAATCAACATGAACTACGTAGAATTTTTTATTTTTTTTTAAGTTTATAAACACAAAAAAATTTGACAAAACTTTTTACATTTGTTGATGTGGCAAATTAATAGTAGTAAGTAAAAGAGTGATGTCAGTGGTGAATCTAGTTGAAAACTAGTAAAAGTTTGCTAACTTGACTATTGTGAAATATGTTGTGAATTTTTTTGTAAATTGCATTCTTCATGTTCTTTTTTCTTTTAGAAGCGCTACATTCAAAATATTTTTCATGACAAATCTTGCATGTTAAGTTACTTCTTGTTTTCTAGTAGAACCTACCACTAAAATTATTTTTTTGCTGTCAATAACAACTTTTAACAATCTGCTATTAAGATTTTTTGTAAAAATGTTGTGGAAAATGTTGTGGACATAGCATTTCTTTCTCTTTTTTATTTGTTTTTCATTTGATAAGAAAATATTATTTTATTTATTGATTAATATTTTGGCTTAATTAATACTATTGGTTAAAATTTAGGGGCCTTTTTTTTTCACTTGGGGCCTTAGGCGGCCGCATCAATGACTTATACCATTGAGCCGGCCCTACTGGTGCCTCATCGCCATCTCCAGCAGCCACGCATTTACACTTCGCTCATTCACCATTGCTAGTCAGGTCTCCATTATCATTACAAGTATTTCTTCTCTCCTTGCATTTTGCAACGCCTGACTCTCTGGCCAATGAGTCAGTGACTCATATGATTTTTCTCTCTTCCTTCGTACCGTACGCACTTATGTGTTTTGTCTATCTCTTGGAATCGTTTTACATACTGATTTATGTGTTTTGACTTTTGTATCTCTTTGTCTAAGAGATTGTCTTTTATGTGTGAGTGTGACTATAATTTTCTATTGAGATATGCTGTAAAATTGTGTGGTGTCAATAATGGGACTGTGGAAAGTTGGTAGAAGCAGTTGATTGGATAACACTATTGGTAGTGGGGTAACAGTTGGTGTGGCACGCAATGGGCAAGTGTGGCTAAATAATTAAACAAAAACAAAGACAGAACAATGGCATAAAATGTTACACAAACTTAACTAAATAAAATTGTGACACTTACCCACATTTAGTGACTCATAGTGCTATAACTAGCTAATAAATTGATAATATATAAATTCATAAATTACAAACTGATTAATTATAAATTGATAAGTAATGAATTTATACCTTTAGAAAAGTAAAAAATTTATACTGCATAGTGCTTATATTCATGTTTACTTTGTAATAATAACTATTCCTTCTATGATAATCATTGATGATTTTTTAGATTTAAAAGAATGTTTAGTTCCCTTTTCATAGATAATTGACATATAATATATAAGAAATGATAGTTTTATTTGTTAAAAATACTAAATAGATACTTATTTGGATTTTTATGATTTTTTTTTTTTTTTTTTGTTTAAACTTCTACCCCCCTCAATTAAGAATTCTGGCTCCGTCTGTGGAGGTCATGATGGGGTTACCAGTAGAGGGGTTGCCAGTGATTGGGAAGACTAACTTGATTTGGGAGGAAGAATGTGAACGCTTACTTGGTGTTAAGCCTCCAGCCCCAATACCAAAGCCTAATCAGAACAAGTCTGTGCTAGATGGGACAAGAATTAATTCAAAATGGCTCGCTGACCTCTTTAAAGCCCCCCTACCTGAGAATGTCAGTGAAGATTTGGTGCAACAATATGCTCGGTATTATTTACTTGAGCTGTTGGGTGGCAGCTTGTTTATGGATACCTCGGGAGGACGGATCTCTCTTTTGTATCTTCAGTTCTTGGATCCCATTAGTGATGCCAAGAAATACAATTGGGGTAGTGCAGCCTTCGCATGGTTGTATAGACAACTATGCAATGCCACTGACCTGAAGGCGAAGCATATTTGTGGTGCACTACTTTTGGTGCAGTTGTGGGCGTTTGCTAGGTTCCCACACATGGTTCCAAAAATGAAGGAACCACTTCAAGGTGCTCTGGACCAGGAATTGCCGCTAGGTCCTCATGCCATTAGGTACATACTATTGTATCCTTATTTAGTTTGTATAGGATTCGACAAACAATTAAAGAGTTGTTGCCTTATAGTTGGATTGGATCTATAAGATAAGAACAGAAAGACAAACTATTAAAGAGTGGTTAACTTATTAAGGGTGGACATAAAGATGCAAACACTTGAATGTTTGGAATTTCAATTTTTGTTTAACAATTTATCACACATTTTGAAATTGGATTGGATCTGTATATAGTCACAAATTTTGATTAACAATTTATCACTTCAACGACAATTTCAATTACCTTTTAGTTATTAATCACAATGTAAACAATAACATATTGCAGTTTAAATTAGATTTCACATGCAATTGAATTGACAAAATTTTGCATTTGATTAGTTGTGGCACGCTTTATCAAAGACCCTAGCCGAGAAGAAAGCATGGGCCTTAGCCATGGATCGAGGTGTGAACATGGTTTCCATGAACGGAGGGTTCCAGATGGCTCCTCCTCATCTAACAATCAAAAATCCATATTTGAAAGGAGCGGCTGAGATGTACGAAGATGGTGTATTTGTTACTGTGGATCTCAACTTCATTGTGGACTCTCACATTTGCATCTTTGAAAATGTCTCATCTTATGGCCGATATCTCTGTTTCAATCATGTCATCAGTTGTAACAAAGATGCCATTAAGCTTGCTCACATATTATTGCCACCCTCTGAAGCCTGTTCTCCTGAAAGGTTTGTATGGTTTTGGTCATCTCAGAAGTTGTTCAAATCCTATGTAACTTCTAGTGGGACATTTTGCAATCATTGGTGTTTTGAATAAGCTTGGTAACCCGATAGTTATATTGGTTAATTGGAGATTTAAAATCTGGATGTCTTGGAGATATCACGAGATGTCAACCAATTGATCTCCATCACTCATAGTTTAGTATTATTAGAATAGTTTAGTATTTTTAGTGAATGTGAGCCTTGAAAATCAATTCATACAATCTAATGAAGTTGATAAAAGATAATTCAATAGAAGAACAATATCTACTCTAATACTATATATAAAAGCAGAATCTTTTAAACAGGTGCTGCCATGTTAAGAAAGAAGGCTATCTAAAATTCAGACATGTATGACTTAAAAGCGATACATTATATTGTTTAGTAACGCTACAACACCATTTGAAAGCCTCTCATTATAAATAACCAAAAAAACCGGTTAAAATTAAAAGTACATGGAAATAGAAATAGAGAGGCGATTAGGACACGGAGAGAGAGAGAGAGAGAGAGAGAGAGAGAGAGAGAGGATGAGGTTTGGGACAGAGAGAAAGAAATAGAGAAAAAGGAAAAACGGTGAACAATGCATTGATTGGGCATAAGAAATCAAAAAGTTACAAAACACAATTTTGCAGACTCAAAACCTAGGAAGAACAATAAACAGAGAAGGCACGGAGAAAGAAACAGAGAAAGGGGCAGAGTTCCTCAGGCCATCCATTGTGCGTCACAATCAAAAGGTAAAGAGAGCAGAGTTCGTCCGAACCATACACCGTCTGTTCCCTTGCCAAATTTAGACCACCAGACAGCAAAACCGACATCGACAACGGTACTTTTTTTTTTTCTCAATTTTGTAGGTTTGGGTCTAAAACGTTGCTTTTAATTGAGTTTTTTTTTTTTTTTTTTTTTGTTAGGTAGGTTTAGATTTTATTCGTTTTTGTTTTGGCTTTTTGGAATCTCTATCAAAATGTTTGTTTTCTCAATTTTAGATATTTGCTTTTGTTTTGTTTTTGGCTTTTTTAAGATTATGAAAATCACTAAAAATATTGTTTTCAGTTTGGGTACTTTTGTTTCTAATGTTAACGAAATCGTTGGGATTAAACAAGAATAGGATTAAATGTTGCATTGATATTTATTTAGGTTTTTTTTTTTTTTTTTTTCCGTATACCCATAACTAGTAAAGTTATTGTTTTTTTTTTTTTTTCAAATCTGGGGATTGAATATGAATTAGGTATGAATTTTTTGGTTGGATTGCTTTAGATTTAGTTATGTGAGTTAAAAACTTAAAATGCAATCAAAACTCAAAAAGCTTGAGATGCAGAGATAGGAGAGACAGAGTTTGTAGGGCGATTTTTATTTAGGTGTATGGGTTACATTAGGTTTTGATTTGATTTTTGAAATTTGGGATTATATGTGATTTAGGTTTGGAGAGGGCAAAGACAGAGAAATAAGAGAGAGAACATGAGTTCGCTATTCGGAAAGAGCGTTGGTAACGAGAGAAATCTGACATCTTTCGGTCAAACCACTAGAAACCTTTATTAGTATTTTTTTTTTTTTAAATATTGCTTTAAACGTATGAGTTGATATAGTCTTAGGTTTGGGTATTCAATTGAATTGATTTTGATTCAAGATCTGTCTTCATTTCTTTCACTTTTTTCCCTCTAAACTACACCCTAAAATACCATTTACAGGACAGAAAAATAGACATCTCCTTCCATTAGAGAGCAAGAGGGAGATTAGAGAAGTTTGATTTTTTTTTTTTTTAATTTGATTTTAATTGTCAATTTGTCATATACATACTGCTACAATTATTGTTTCTTTATGTCTTATTCTTATTTCCTTTTATGCATGTTTTGATTTCATGTTGGCTTAAAATTATAGGAAAAAATAATTGTGTTAAGTTGTTAAAATTTTCTGTTGCATATGACTAATTGTTAACAATGTTCTATTCAATTTTTATCTATTTTAGATTAGTTCTATAACATATTTCGTTTGATGTTTCTTAATGATTTCAAATTGCAGAGTGAATATTTGTGGTGTAAATTTGAAATTATTTTCCAGGTTGTTTAAACTATATTTTAACCGAATATTTTTCCTTTATATTGAGATGCTATCAAATGGTGTGTTAACCTAACAAAACAGTATAATTTATCCTTTTTTAATTGCAAGCGTGGCGGAGTTTTAAATGGCTAAATGGTGCAATGTGCGGCTGGTTTAATTTAAAAGCTGTATATGTGGCAGCAGTTTAAGGGACCTTTTTTCCTACATGGCAGTACCTTTATAATGTAAACTAGATTGTAACTTATATTGTAAACAGAAGGTTCTTCTCCATTGTTATATATAAACTTTACTAATATTTAGAATGTTCTAATATTACAGATTCATATCGCAATGAAGTACAAAACTTTGAAGCGGATATCAGTGAATGTGGGATGCAGTTAACATAGCAAACAACCATGATCTGATCAATATTTCTATGATTTCGGTTGACTAATAGGTAAGTTTATAGTTTTTTTTAAACAGAAAATAATATTTTAAAAAATGGATACAAAAATCTAAAAAACATTTTCCATATCTGTTGGAACTTAATATTATAAGCATCAATAGTTGAATATAGAGAGAGAGAAAAAAAAAAAGAAAAAAAAAAAAAGAGAAAGCTTTATACATTTTTGGTCATGCTTTCTTTAGGTTTGTTTAAGAAGTTGGTCTGACTGCTATGGAGAGTTATTGATGATCTTAGCCCTCTCGGGTTTGTGAGAAAGGAGGAAACTTTTTGTATTTTTGGGGTACAAAAGGGTTTTGTTTATGGAGTGGGCAGCAACAGAAACTTACCAAAAAAATGCCCCATTTTGTAAAATATGTTACTATCTAATTTTATAAAGAACATTTTCCTACCATTGAGTTGGCTTATATGATTTGGAATATATGTAGTTTTTTTTTTTAAATCTAATCCGCATATGTAAGGGTTTGTAATGTTTCCTTCCTTAGAGGTATAGAGTATGGATATATAAACTTCACATGAAACTATAATTTATGTAAACACCAATTTTACTAATAATAGAATATTTTTTGCTGCGATTGTTTAAATCTGAGCTTTGAAAACAAGAAATTGTATGAAATTATTGCTCTTCATAGATTATACAAATATTGTCAAAATATTGTTGCAAATCACACAAATTGGTTTGCATTTGGCGAACTACAAGTTTTGGTATGAATTTAAAAAATGATCAGCTCATATAAATTCAATTTTAGGAGTGTCAACTTTCTTAGAAGTTCATGCCCTCTTATGTTAATAGACTATAATTTACTTTTTAGACTTAAGGAAAATTAATCTTTAATTTCATTAATTTAGTTTCTGTTGTCTTAAGTAGCATGGGCTCGATGAGGTTCTTAGAGGAATCCACACATTTTACAAGGTTTTACTCAAAGGCATTATTTCAACTTAGCTCTTTGAACAAAATTACATATTATTTGCATTTCCTATTGCATACTAAAGTTAAGGACACTATGCTTTGCTGATGAAATTGACCACTTCGTGTTCTGAAAATAAAAACACAAGAACATGATTTGATTGTTATAGTTGCTTTTATTAGCTTAAATTTTAAAGAGGATTCTCCTTGCTATTTTTTGGCCTTTATTATACTTTTATAGAAGCTATTATATTCAGCTGTAGTGATCATGCTTGCTAAATTTGGTACAAATATTTCAAATATGTGATAGAAATTATCATATACAAGGTACTTTCTCCGTTTCTCTTTTACTTTTTACAATTCAGCGCGCATGTCAACTCTTAATGATATTGACAATTGCTATATATTGTCTTAGTTCATACTCTGTTAAAAGCATACCCAACTGCTTATGAAAAACAAAATGCATTGTCTCACCAAGAGAGAATAAAAAAAGGAAAAGAAAGAATGCATAGGCTATACAGTATCATCTAAAAATACATGATACTATAAGAATGTTTAAAATTTGCTACAGGAATGCGAGACCAGTTATGTGACGCTCCTTTTTTTTGTTTTATTTTTATTTATTTATGAAAACCCTTACGTACTTGCATTTCATCTAGTTTTAAAGGACCAGATGAGCATAGAAGTAATACAATGCTTGAATGGATTATCTAAAAGATCTCAGATTTAGTAGTAAGAAGAAAAGTACTAATTTTGAGAAAATATTAGCGTAAAAGAGAAAAATGATGAAGAGTTTGGCTCAACTGTTGTGGCTGTGATTTACTTCTTACCAATTATTATATTACTATTTGAACCTAACAGAATTTGTATCGCTTTTTTTATTTCTTTGGATTCGTTGGTCAAAATATTTTGGTACCGTTTGATTTTGTAATCATGATATTGAAATATGCTATCATGATCTAATAACTGAAAACATCATCTTTTAAAATAGTCTTTCTCACAATCAAAAATCTGGGTATCAATATACATATTAATAGTCATTTGCTCTGTTAAATCTCATTACTTCATGCTTTCACAATTTTTTGAACCATTTAACTGTACTTTCTTTAATTAATCCAAAAAAAAAAAAAATACTGCATTTACGTCTCTTATAAGAGAAATCCAAAGATGAACATGTGAATGAGAAAAAAAAAAATTTGTTATAAGTTTTATTCCTTGAAACTTTTTTTTTATAGTTGATACATGCCTTTGTAATTAGTGTTTTGCAAAAACAGTTCTACGCTTCTTTTGTAATAAAGCCATTCTCTTTGTTGGTGTAAAGTAAAGCCTTTTTGGCCTTTTGACACTTTAGTAAATTGTTGTTAATCTAGGTGAAATATATTAAGTGGTTATAATATTATTTACTTGAATGGTTTCAGATAAATGCCTTCACATATCTATATGTCTAATGTTCAATTGCAAAAGAAAATCATATAATAACATTATTGCAGTAGAATATACTATTACTTTACAATTTGATTCAAAATTTAGTAATGAAAAGTGAAAAAAATCATTAATAGGTATTGATGAAAGATTGTTAAAAAAAACTTTTAATGGAACCTTCTTATAGAGATAGGAGATTCAAAAGCAAGGGTAGGTCCTTTGGATATGATTCTCACTAAGGTTCACCCCGCTCTGCAATTTTTTTCGTTTCCCCCCTGACTTTACGTTTTTTTTTTTTTTTTTTTTTTTTTGTTAGCACAATTCTCCACAAGATGAAGTACATATGCACCCCATTTGTTTGACAATGTAAGAATGAGTCTGGAGTTGTTTATAAATTCATAGCATATAACATTCTTTTCATTTCCATTTGAAACATGGACCCCATTTGTTTGACAAAACTTTTACTCACTCTTGCTGGGAAGAGGGGTTTCATTTTTTCCTATTTAAAACAAATTAACATGGATGCCTTGAATTTTTATTGTAGGAGTTTCTGTTTTGGTTCACCACGTGGAGAGAGACACCAAAGATGCTTGGGAAGCCAATAGAAACATGTGTTTGACATGTTACCTCCTGTGCTTTTCGTTGGTTTTACTTATAATTTTTTATTTGATATACAAACTAACCCCAATTCATAGGAATTGCTTAAAATTGTTATTACCCTTTTTGTTCTCTAGGTTGCCGGATAACTCTTTGTTTTAGCTTTATTTGAAAGGGAAAAAAAGTTAAAATATTTATCTTTGAGAGTTTTCCTTTGGATTATTTTTTCAATTGATGATAAAGATTGGTGGGGAGATATTTCTTAGAAAGGGGCTCTGCCTTGGCAAATAATAGCTGTGATGGAAGACATTTGAGACTTGCTGGCTTAAAGTAGACATTTATATTTTGTACATAGAAATTTGTTGGCAAAAGAAAAGCTTAGATGCATTTTTTTGGGACAATAACTGCAGTGCATAGTAGTTTTTCTATATTCAAGATTTATAGAAAGCTTACAAAAATGTTCAAAGGGCTTAAAAAGGTTTGTAATACCATATGCAATGTACTTGGATCAATGATGATTTAAATGTAAATCTTCTTTTGAAAATGGATTTTTTTATTTTGTGTTTTAATAATTTTCTAACTTAATACATTTTTTTTTTCACACTTTTTTACTGTATGAAGTTTAGCCATTGGTAGTTGACTTAATACTCTACTCATCTCATCTCTTTTATAAAGTACTAATCTCTTAGGTGTTAAATATCATGAGTATTTTGATTGGATTGGTTTTGATTTAGGTATTTGGGTTAGATTTATTTATTTTAAATAATTTGAATTTTTTTGTAATTAAGGTACGTATTTAGGTTAGAAGCAGTTTTGCTGTGGGTATTCCTGTAAGATTTGGTTCTGATTTGTAATATATAATTGCTAAACTTCTATTCAGTCATAAGTTAATCTTTGACTTGGGAGGGGAGAATGTTCCACATGGAAGCCTTTCAAAATTGGATATGGTATTTGAGCATATTGGAAACTGTTTTTACTCTATGCTTTTCAATCTGTGGGTCTTAACATTTTCAATTAGTTAAGAGATTTTTTTTCCCCAATTTCCTATGGGGCTTCTTGAATGCTGAAAAAAATGTTAGAAAAACAAAGAATTACTAGTTTCTGTTCGTAAGATTTGGGGGTTGTGCGAGCTTGAATACAATATAATTTAGCTTGATTTAAATATATATATATATATATATATATTTTTTTTTTGTTTAGCTCTTGAGGAAAATAATTTTCAGGGTTCTTTTGTTTTGATAAATAAAAAGTTCACCTTAGTGATGCAAAATAACTAAGCCAAGCTGTGTTAGAGAGTTTTATTTATTTAACCATAAATAACAAATAAGAGTATCCTAATTCAAAATAAATAAATAAAACTAACTAGCCCGCACATTGTGCGAGTCATACACTAGTCTATATATTACTAAAAGCTGAAATGTAGCGTTTAATGCTGCTGCTCTCACTTTGCACCACATCAGCTGTCACGTCATTTTAAAAAAAAAATATAATCTGTCCTACAATTTTAAAATGGTTTTTACAATTTTCAGATCTATAAATGCAGCTCACTACTTATTTATTTATTTATTTATTTCCACTATCACCCTATAATAAATCTGTATAATTAATTTAGCCCACCTCTTATTTATTTAGTTCTACTATCAAGCCCATCCCAAAGCCTTTTTAACTTAGCTTTAGGGTTTTGTGTGAGCATTTTCAGCTTAAATGAAGAAAAAAAAAAACAAAAAAAAAAAAAAAACAAAACGTTGAAGCCTTTCAAGCTTTAGGGTTCTTTTTTTCTTTCCAATTTTCCTATAATTGTTTTTAACATTTATTTTTTTAATATTTACACTTCTCTAACTTTTCTCTCCCCCTTACCATTTCATCTCCCTACTACTTCTTCAATCTTTCTCTCTCCCTCACATTTGCATCTCCCCACTACCCTCTACATTAATATCATTCTTCCTCTTTCCTTTCATCTTCCTTTATTTTTGTCTCTTTTTATTCATACATTCTTACTATAAATTTGCCACTATCTCTTCTCTTCTATTCTATGCATAGTTTTCCCTCACAAAAAAATGGTTCTCTCTCTCTAAATTTTTTGTTGGATTTTTTTTTTTTTTTTTTTTTTTTTTTTTTTTTTTTTTTGCATCTCTACTTTAGGTTGATAATTTTTTATATTCTTTAAAACTCTATTTTGGATTAATGCGATTTAGTTTTGTTTTTTAAATTGTTTTTTTTTTTTTTCTCTTTGATTGTTAAATGTTATCCTATTACATTCTATAGAATTAAATATAGTATATAAAAATATAATATTATTCTATTACACAGCATGATTTGGATAATTTGGTATTTATTCTATTACATATCATGATTTTTTATAGTGCTCAATTTAGATGTTAAACTATGAGACTTTACTAATTTTTGTTTATTTTTTAATCCTTTGTGGTGGACAAAGTACTCTTAATAGTTGTATTAAAAGTACTCTATAATGCCATTCATTTAAAAAAAAAACAAAGATTAGCCAAACGAAAATAATCAGATAGGTGACAAATTTTAACTTTTGCAATTTAATTTTTATTATTATTATTTTATAACAATCCATGTATAGAAATTTAATTCTTAGATTTTGCTAATAATTGTTTATTTAATAATATGTTTTGAGTAGCCGAAATTATAATTTCTACAAAGAAAATGACCATAATAGATTATCAAAAACAAAATTTTTTCCTAATATTTGTTGAATTAATCACTGTTAAGTTTTACTAATTTTTTTTAGTTTACGTTTTTTTTTTTTTTTTTGGTGTTTTGGATTGTTCCTATATTACATTTATAATTGTTTCCATAATAAATAAAAACGTATATATTAATAATAATTTAATAAAATTAAGGAAAATGGTCCGACTCCCACTTAAATCCTCCCTGTCTCTAATTTTTTCATGTGTTGCATCTAGCTAGGTGCTACGGCCTTTAACAATTTTGTCCATTTAAGCTCTACTCCATGTATAGACTATGGCAACATATTTATTTGATTATTATTTTTTTTGTTTTGGGTAGATTGGAGGACACAAGATTGTACCAGCAAAGGATAAGCAACAAGAAACTAAACAAATTGATGGTGGATTTTGAAAGTTGAACTCAGGAAGATTGATTTGCAGCTTCAACAAGCAGAGACCATCTCTTTCTTTCTTTCCTTTTTTGGGTATGCTGAGGTTTCTTTTAATTTTGGTATAATTTCGTTACTAAAATGTGAAAAATTAGCTCTTTTTTTTTTTTTTTTTTTTAGGGTGAAAGGTTAGTTCTAGGTATGGGATTGCTTAAATTTCTTAATGAAATCTTGCAGTCAAAAAATGAATGTTACCGTCGATGGTCTGGAAGGAATTGATCTTGCATCCAAATATGTGATTTTCACAACAAGGATATACTGAGTATATTGAAACTATATCTTTCCCGTTACTCTTCTTCTTCTTTTTCCTTTTTATTTTTTAATTTTTTTATGCCTTAACTAAATTAATTAGAAACTTAGAATATAAATGACTAAAACCATCACTACAAAACGTCCCTAATCTTTATTTTACATTTGAAATCTTTATAATGCATACCAAAAAGGCAATCAAACATATATCATCACATAATCTTAAACAAGCAATCACTTACAGCAACGTAAATTTGATAGATTATATAGCATTCCTGACAATTTACTATATCCTTGCTTGTAGGGATGGCAGTGGGGCAGGGCGGAGCCGAAGGATGGGGTCTTCGTTCCCGCCCCGCGCATGGTTTTGTCTTGTCCCATCTCGAATGACAGGGAAAACTTTCTCACCCCATCTCCGCCCCTTGGGGCCCCACAAAGCCCCGTCCTACCCCGTAAAACTCTACTTTTTATTAATTTGTTCTACAACTAGTACAATTTTTTTAATAAAACCTATTTCATTAATAAAAATATACTTGAAATTACAACTAAATTTATCCCATCAAATCAAATCAATTTTTAGAAAAAATTTGAATAATATATCCAAGTGTTTAACAAGACAATCACCAAAAAAAAAAAAAAAAAACTTATAGTATAACACATAACAAAATAAAGGCAGAGAACCACATTAGGTAGAATAAAATAAGCTAATATTGATATGTTTGTTTAAATATTAGGGTTTTAGGGTATGAAAAATTCACAATTATAACCCTTAGCAACGTGAGGTGGGGACGGGGACGAGGATGGGGAGGGAGACGGGCGTGGCAGGGTGGGTCTCAAAAGCCTAAACCCATCCCTTCCCCATGGTGCAGGGATAGCACCCGTCGCCCTGAAGTTGTTGAAGAAAAAGATGAAACTCCTATTCAACAATAGTTTTTTATTTTATTTTTTTTTTTTTTATGTAAGGTTAAGCTTGTAAGGTTTTGAAGAACAATTTATGTATTGTTGCTTTTTGCTTGTAGACAATTGCCCTTTATGGGTTTTTTTTTAAGTAACATATGATTGCTTTCGCTATTATCTGTCTACTCTTATGCTTGTGGATAAATTTTGTTCAATTTTTATGCTCATATATGTATAACCCATAATTTAATACGCATCCGTACTGTTGAACCCGTCCAGTTTATGGACTTTACAATTACATTCGTCCACTGTGTGGACCTTATATAGTTATCATGCAGGCTTTAGTTTAACATGTTGTTGGGCATGTCCACTTTGTGGATATGCTTGTCATCCTAAAGGATGATCCCATCCATGTGGACTTTAATTCAACGTTTTTGTTGAACCCGTCCACTTTATGGATTTGAACGGGGCCTAGTTTGGAGGGATTTCCATCAGTCAGTTATCCTTATATTTTTTAGATCCACATGGGTGAACCTATCCAGTTTTGTAGTTGTGTCCGTCCATTATATGAATCCGTCCTGTTATGAACTTTATTTTGTTGTTGAGTCCGTTCATTATATGGACTCTGTACCATTCAGATCATCCTTTTGGATGAATCCGTCCTGTTATAGACTTTATTTTGTAGTTGAGTCCATCCATTATATGGACTTTGTACTTTTCAGATCCTTTTGGATGAATCCGTCCTGTTATGGACTTTATTTTGTAGTTGAGTTCGTCCATTATATGGACTTTGTACTTTTCAGATCATCCTTTTGGATAAATCCATCCTGTTATGGACTTTATTTTGTAGTTGAGTCCATCCATTATATGGACTTTGTACTTTTCAGATCATCCTGTTATGGACTTTGTACTTGTCAAGGACAGCACCCGTCGCCCTGAAGTTGTTGAAGAAAAAGATGAAACTCCTGTTCAAAAATAGTTTTTTTATTTTTTTTATTTTTATGTAAGGTTAAGCTTGTAAGGTTTTGAAGAACAGTTTATGTATTGTTGCTTTTTGCTTGTAGACAATTGCCCTTTATGGGTTTTTTTTAAGTAACATATGATTGCTTTCGCTATTATCTGTCTACTCTTATGCTTGTGGATAAATTTTGTTCAATTTTTATGCTCATATATGTATAACCCATAATTTAATACGCATCCGTACTATTGAACCCGTCCAGTTTATGGACTTTACAATTACATTCGTCCACTATGTGGACCTTATATAGTTATCATGCAGGCTTTAGTTTAACATGTTGTTGGGCACGTCCACTTTGTGGATATGCTTGTCATCCTAAAGGATGATCCCATCCATGTGGACTTTAATTCAACGTTTTTGTTGAACCCGTCCACTTTATGGAATTGAACGGGGCCTATTCTGGAGGGATTTCCATCAGTCAGTTATCCTTATATTTTTTAGATCCATATGGGTGAACCTGTCCAGTTTTGTAGTTGTGTCCGTCCATTATATGAATCCGTCCTGTTATGGACTTTATTTTGTTGTTGAGTCCGTTCATTATATGGACTTTATACCTTTCAGATCATCCTTTTGGATGAATCCGTCCTATTATGGACTTTATTTTGTAGTTGAGTCCATCCATTATATGGACTATGTACTTTTCAGATCCTTTTGGATGAATCCGTCCTGTTATGGACTTTATTTTGTAGTTGAGTTTGTCCATTATATGGACTTTGTACTTTTCAGGTCATCCTTTTGGCTGAATCCGTCTTGTTATGGACCTTATTTTGTAGACTTGTAATACACACAATATTCCTGAATAACTCCTCTTATTATATGGTAAATATGTAGAAAAAATTTTTCTTAAAAAAAAAAAAAAAACTTGCCCTTTGGGCTTAAAGAACTATGAATAACAAAGTCTTAACGAAAAAGCAATAAACTGGAAATGAAGAGTATTATATTGTTCATATTGTCGCTTACTGGTAGTATTTCTTCAAGTGCTCCTTGTTCCATGGGTGATGTAGCTTTTGCCAGTCCAACATCTACAAATGGTAGGTTCTCTTCCTATGCCATGATGTAATTTTGTACGGCCCTTCCCAATTAGGTCCTAGCTTTCCTTGGGAGGCGTCTTTTGTTGCACCGATTACCCTTCTCAAGATAAGATCTCCAACCTAGAAGTCCCTGTGCCTGACATTGGAGTTGTAGTACTTTGCCATGAGGTTCTAGTATAATGCTAACCTTTGCTCAGCTGTTGCCTTGATTTCATCCACAAGATCAAGCTGCAGGCGCATAGCTTCATCATTCTTGCTTTCGTCATGGCTCCCTACTCGGTAGCTTGTGAGCCCTACTTCTGCCAGGATGACTGCCTCACTTCCATATGCCAGCCTAAACGGTGTCTCTCTTGTTGGTGTTCTTACCGTTGTCCTATATGCCCATAAAACACTTGGTAGCTTATCCGGCCACATACCCTTTGCCCCCTCGAGCCGAGTCTTGATGATTTTGAGCAATGATCGGTTTATGAATTCAACCTATCCATTGGCTTATGGGTGGGTGGGTGATGAGTAGTGGTTCCTGATTCCTAGTTGCGAACAGAAGTCCATGAATGCGTCATTGTCGAACTGTTTTCCGTTGTCTGAGAAAAGCATTCTAAGTATTCTGTACCTGCAAATGATGTTCTTCCACACAAAACTCCTTATGTTCTTCTCCATAATAATGGCCAAGGCTTCGGCTTCTACCTATTTGGTGAAGTAGTCATGCCGACAACCAAGAACTTCAGTTTTCTAACTGCAGTTGGGAAGGGGCCCATGATATCTAACCCCCATTGAGCGAACGGCCACAGGACCATCATAGGGGTGAACTCCTTAATTGGTTGCCTTATGAGGTTACCAAACCTTTTACATTTGTCGCAAGCTCTGACGTAGGCGTGGGCTGTTGGGTAATATACATGTTTGCATCGAATACAAAACATACGCAGCGGAAAATAAACGGATCTACTTCA